>CM065595.1:45592340-45794840 GCA_033119425.1 Bufotes viridis | reverse complement strand
AGGATCGGTCATCGTTTTTGTAAAACCCCTTTAAAACTTGGTCTCTTTCTATGCTTCTGAGGGTCCAAACGGCCCTGCTCTGTAATTGACAGTTATGTCCATATGAACACTGTATTGTAAGGGTATTTTTAAGTACTGATTGGTTCTGGCCCCTTTAATTCTGTCCTCTTTTATATTACGTTTAATTTGTGTTATAAAGTTTTTTGTTATATTGTTGTGGGTAGTACCCATCCCCCAATGTGCTGATAACACATTCCTGAGTCTTCTCAGAGACATGCATGATGCACACAGGAGGAGATCCTTAAGGGAAAAACTGTGGTCTGCACTAACAATTAATTGGCACTCCATTGAAGACTTCATTCTAGGTAGCATGTAAGTATTGATTTGCCCTCTCTTGTACACTTTGGGATGTTGTCCATGTGCTACAACATGGTGACCAGAGTACCACCCCATATTGCATGGCCAGTGACAATTATCTACTTTTTACTATTCTGTATGTAATTTCTCTGTTTTATCTTATATTTAATCACACTTAGTAAATATGTTTATTCACTTAGCCCGCTTATCCATAAATACAAATGACATAATTGGACTATACAATCCTTACTATAGATTGGAGTGTGTTTCGGAGCTGACAGTTTCCCTTTAGTCACATAGAAATAGAAACATCTTGGATATGAGAACCACCCCACATCAGGTATAGGCTTATGGACACAACGGCCCAAACATTAGAATTTCTTCCCCTGGGAGTTTTGAACCATTCCAGAACCTTAAAGGCCCCTTTACACTGCTCAATTGAGCAGACAATTGTTGGGAAGGAAGCGTTCATTCCCAACATGTAACAATCATCATTAGTGAAGGCGACTGCTGCATTTACATATAATGCCATCCCTCGTACTCATATAGAATCATTGTTTGCCAGCAGCAGAGTGTGTTCAGACGCCACAATCTGCTTCTAGGCAAATAATTTAGGTGTCCACACTAACGATTCTATTATCTGGTGAACGTGCGTTTCGTCTGTTCATTGGTTATTCGGCTGCACTTTTACACAGTCAGATTATCGCTAATGAGTGTTGGTATAATAATATGCCCGAACATCAGACAGTCTAAAGGGGGCTTGAAACTTTGCATAGGTACAGCAAGGTTATCATACAAAGGGAGAGGATCATGGCATAAAGATCACATGCACTGGAAAAGTAATAATGACGGGCAATTTGCATTTTTGCATTTTTGCCATGGGCCTCCATTTCTATCTATGTAAAATAGATAAGAAGAGAAACAGCTCTAGATAAATGTGGATCCTTGAGAGGCAGTGGAACCCCTTTGTACCCCACCCTTAGGTGACAAAGGTAGATGTTTACACAAATCACTATCGCTTTCAAGCCAAGTAGACATTGGTTTGCCTAATAGTTATGCTTGTCCTGCCAATAGCAGTGCCTTGGGAGCTATTTTAAAACATCATATGGGTTACCCTCAAAAACTTTTATTTTTACACAGTACCATTGAAAAATGTTTTTGTATCCACCCATCTTAATTGAAGATCCTGCACAAAATCCCACACACACATGCAGGATCTTCAATCATGATGGCCACGATGGCCTCTACGCGATCAAATAGATGAAGTGAGTTTGATTCCCCCCCCCCCCATTTCAAGGAAAATTGCTTTGCTACCACAAAGCACAAGGAAACTCGCCTTTGCGACAAATCAAATTTTCCCTGAATCTCGGATACTTCAATTAGCTCAACACTAATATTTGTGTCTCTTCTGTAGTCAATTTAGTTGGACATTGTAGGATGTACAAGTTGTGTCAGTAATAACACTATAATTGGTATATAAGTTTCATCAAGTATCTGGCTCTAGAAACTTGTATAAATTGGCCATTTATTCTGGTCAATGTCTTCATTTCTTTTTGTTATTGCCAAAAATGTGTTAGTTTTTTTGTATTTTCCATCTCGAATCAACTCCAAAAAGTTCATTTTAATCTGGGACATCAAGGTTAACAAGTTCTATGGTCCTTCTGGTACTGCTTCATTGGATTTTTTACTCAACCCACATCAAAACAGAACTACTATTATGATCCAGAATGGAAAAAAAACAACCATCAAACCAATATCATCTGCTGTGTCTACGGGAAGAGGCTGATGACTGAACACATAGAAATAGATATTGTATCACTAAATGCAAGTCTCAGCATAATCATTGTTGTCTGTAGTAAATTTTACCATCTGGCAAAGTAATAATCCTCACATAAAATCAGCTTTAGAATGAGAGTTTCAAAGTGAACTGTATGTTAATAACATAAAGGAAGATTTTCAATTAAAGCAGTCGTCTTCTCATTGTCACAATTACAAGGGTCATGTTGTTATAATTCAATAAAAAGTGTAAAACCTGCACTGACGGCCCCATTCACACGACCATTGGGCTGTCCTTCCTGTGTTGCAGACTGAAAAACCGTGGGTCTACAAAACACCGGCCATGTTCACACCGCATTACGGTGTGGGCCCATTGACTTCATGTGTCTGTGATCCGCAAGATTCAGTAAAAGATAGGACATGCTCCATTATTTGCAGAGAGGAGGCATGGACCCGTAAAAACACAGAAGTGCTTCCATGGGCTTCCAGGTCTGTACTTCAGCGCCGCAAAAGATTGGACATGTTCTAGATTTTACTGCATCTTGCGTATGGTGGACTCATTGAACTAAATGAGTCCGCAAAGCGATACAGAGTACACATCGCCGGTGCCCATGTTTAGCCATCCTGCTGTTTGTGGTCCAAGATACAGGCATAACGGTACCACTGTCGTGTGAATGGGGCCTGCTCATGAGGATATAAAACATCAGAAACTATCTGCAATCAAATATAGGATCTACGACAGCAATGTTGGGTCCAATTTCAAAAGGCTCCTAAAAATTCTGACCAAACTAATTGTTTTCTAATTGTATTTGTCTGGTTTCTGATGGGTCTTGATATTTTTACTGACTGTGATATTCATGTTGTAAAAAATACTGATAACTCTTACTTAAAGCCAGATTATTTTAAATCATATTCTGGCTGCAAAACCTCTGCCCTCTCCCACAGGAACTACAGATCTGAACTTAGATCTCCATAGAACTAAAAAAAAAACACTTATCGACTGTACACAGTATAGGGCATAAGAATCTGATCAACCCCAAATGTTCACAAGAATGTTGGTGCCATGTATCCTCATGCACAACTGTCATTGCAAAAAAGACATAACAAAACTATGTCATATGATAATTAATGCTACACACGTAGGTAATTAAACATCTAGGTTAAACGTGCTGTATTAAAAATACCTTAAATTTTTACATGGGTAATAGGCCAAGAAAAGCCCTAATGGGAATCATATACACAGACAAATACCGTGTCAGATACTCTCACAGACAAACAAAAAATAGAGTTTTTTCCACCAAGGATCCAGAAGGGGAGGATAAATGAAAAATAATGGTAGGGGGTACATGGATTAGTTGATATAGAAGGGATTAAGAATCTGTCCCTAATTCTAACCCTATGGCTCACTCAGCCCAGGGACACCTCCTTTTTCCGATCGTCACATGATCCATTTTACCGGAAATGACATTGGGTAATTGTCTAGGGCTCCAGCCTGTAAATAAGAGGCAGAATTAGACAAACACTAGCCGTGTTAGCTCTCTCATCAGTACGGCGTACGCTCTGTCCAAGTTCCCATCAGTAAGTAAATATCTTTACTATATGTTTATACAACGGCAAGTAGTACACTGTAGGTGATGTTTATTCTAAATTGTGACCATCAGGTACATCTTATTCTGGTGTGGAAACTACTATCTGGACCTAATGAATATATGGGAGGTAAGTATCTTTTTCTTCCTTTATTACCTTCCATGAGCATCCCTAGTGATTATCTTTACTGGTTTTGCCTACGGTATTGGTTATAGGGCAACTTAGGCGAATAACAGATTAAGGTACGGGGACAGGGCACCCCCACCTTTAGGAGGTGTCCCTGGGCTGAGTAAACCATAGGGTTAGAATTACGGACAGATTCTTAATCCCTTCTATATTAACTAACCTATGTACCCCTACCATCATTTTTCATTTATCCTCCCCTTCTGCATCCTCGGTGGAAAAAACTAAATTTTTTGTTTGTCTGTGAGAGTATCTGACACGGTATTCGTCTGTGTATATGACTCACATTAGGGCTTTTCTTGGCCTATTACCCATGTAAAAATTAAAGGTATTTTTAATACAGTACGTTTAACCTAGATGTTTAACAACTGTCATTGCCTTCAATTCTGTGGGACGGCTCCAAGTTAGCAGAGGCCACAGTGGTCGGATCACCCTGCCTATAAGAAGCTTATCACCTATCCTTTGAATAGGGATATGTTGTTTTTGAGGGAAACCAATTTAATGTGCCTGTAATGCATGGTGTGTTTTTGTAGTCATTTCATAAATAAAGTCATCTCCCTTTATAACTTCTTTGTTCCATGATTTTAGAGCCAAGATATCCAAGATATCATACCCCAGAAATAATTATGTGGTGATTTCTTAATAATTATATATATATATATATATATATATATATATATATATGTACACATTTTTTTTTTATTATTTCAACTATTATATTTTGTATTGTAATGCAGGGAATGAAATAATAGCTACGTTCCAGTATGAAATGCAACATTTGGTTAAGAAACGGATGCAGAATTTAAGCTTTTTATCCACAGTGAACAGACCTTGGAGTCGGGACCCATTGTATGTACAAAATTGTCTGTTTGGTAAAATATATTGCATGTGTTAAATTACTGCTGATATCTCTAATGGCATACAGGGTAGAAAACACATGGAAATGCTCCTAAGAAGGTAATATAGGAAGCCGTTTAATAGAAGACACAGCCTCTGAAGTGTAAAGCATTAATACAGGCCTCTGCTTTGATAAACATGTGACATAATGATTGTCTAATCCAGTGTGTATTTTGCAGAGATATGGCTCCATATTACTTAGGCATGAAATGGAAAGAAGGCGTTTTAACAGCCCAGAGCAGTGAAGCACTGAATTCTATACAATTAGAAGTTGCATGTTTCTGATGTTCAAACAGAATACATTAAGTACATTAATGAAAACAAAGAAGGCATAAGCATCCATTTAATTACACCCTGTACATTTCATTTTATGAGATATTAGGCATTTTTGTGTCATATCTCAACTCCCCTCCTTGATTTCCACAAATCACTGGTCATGAAATTAATAAAACTGCACCTGAAGTTAATTATAAAATGCAATGTATAACCCTTGTCTTTATTATGGAAATTGCCCAATTTAGTACACAGTAGCAATAGCAACAATTCTCCACATTTTATGCTTCACATGTGTTATGCAATTGAATATATTACATGTAAAATAGAGTCTTATAAACTATATAGCAGGTCAGCGACGTGCTCCCTAGTACTTCGGCTTTACATGAGTGCAAAATTATGGTGAAAGAAGTTGACCAGTACCTTAGTATTACTTCATAGGACTCTTAAAGGAGTCATCTCATGAAGACAAACTCTTCTTCAAAGACGGGCTCCTGGAACCGCCTGTGGTCAGCTCTATCGCTGAGAGATGAAGTTCATGTAATCATGTAATTCCCCTGCCTACTGCCTATGAAATGTATATGAAGTGCTAGACCTTTAAATAAATGGTTGACCATGTAATACAGAGACAGGCCAGATTCATAGACTGGGAGTTGCTGTTATAGCCTCTCTAATCTGGAACACAGAGGGAGTTCTAAGTTGGGGGCATCTCTTTATTAGTGTTGGGTGTGAATATTCACATTTTAATTGTGAATATTGCCACTTTGAGAGTTCGCGAATATTGCTATATATATATATATATCTATATATATATATATATATATATATATATATATTCGTAGTTTCGAATAATGTACTTTTTTTTTTCATAAGTAACCTCCCTCTTGCTTGTGGGGCCAATGAGAAGGCTGCAATGTATTTGTCTGAGCTTAGCAACATCCCTAGCAACCAGTAGGAAAGTTGCCTACCCCTTACTATATAAGAAACTCCCCAGGAGCCATTTTCTGTATTTTTTTTTTCAGTTCTGAGAGAGACAGCAGTGCCATTGCTGTGCTCTGTGTTTTGCTGTCGCATTACATTAGATAGTTAGCTCATATATATAATACAGATAGTTAGTGGGAGATAGTGTAGGTTAGATTGTGATATAGTGTAGCTGGTTCTGCTGTCCATACTTACATACAGACATAGTGCTGTGATGTCACAAGTTCACAACAATACTTAGTGCACCTATCACTAATATGTAGTCAGAACTGCTAAAATGTGAAGTTGCACGTATTGCTTAAAAATATGTGCATCATTAAATACTGATTTGCGCAATCGCAAATAAATTGGAGCACTCTATCTGCATATAAATCTATTGTAATGTTCTGATGGGCCAACCATTTTATCCAGTCTCAGCAAACTTCTAGCAGCTTGAAAAATGTAGCAAAAGTGATCCACGCCTGTATTGCACGTGCAACACACGCATATTACATTGCTGATTTTCGCAACCAAGAAAATAATCACAAATTTGTGAATCTGAAAATTTATGACGAATATTCTCCCAAATATTTGTGAAATATTGCAAATTCGAATATTGCCCCTGCCGCTCATCACTACTCTTTATCACACCTATTAGAACAGGCTCAGGTTCTTATTCATGAGGCAACCGTTTTAATAGGGGTGCATTTTACATAGAGGTTTAAGTGGATTTCCGGGACAGAAATATACATTACCTATCCTTGGAATAGGTCATCAATATCAGATCATTAGGGATACGACTCCCTGCACCCTTGCTAATTATCTGTTTAGAGACGCCTGAGCTGTTGATAGGACTTGTGAACAATACATTCGATTGCACAAGTTGTGGAAAAGGCAGAAGAACTCAACGAAGTGCAGAAGCTCCTTCAAACAGCCGATCAATGGAGGTTCTGGGAGGTGGATCTTCTCCACCGATCGGATATTGATGACGTATTCTAAGCATACATCTTCAATATTTAACCCTTGGAAAACTCCTTTAATAATCGCATATGCACTGAGGGGAATATTTAATTGGTTGTCAATGTCATCATTGCAGTGAACTACAGAGCAAGACTTTAATGCCTGTTTTTCACTAGGCATCATTTCTTATGTGCCTGGTGTCCCAGATTTCGAGACTAATTTATTTCTACCTCTATTATAATTCTGTGGTTTATTTCTTTGATTAACAGACTGGAACCTTTTGAAAATGGTGGTCTCGCTTAGAGGAACTTGAAATACTATAGACTTTGTCATTAGACAGAACTATGTTCTACTCCAAAACACTGAGGTTTTCAGAGAAATGTCCACTGGGCAGCTCTCCTCTGGCTTCTCTCCGCCTGACTCCGCTTGATTATCAGGTCTCTTACTATTTGTGTATAAGAAGGGACCTGTCAATCAAGCTAAGCCAGGCAGTGGGCGCTTCTCCATGAACCCAGCTCATTGTAAAACTATATTTTCTCTGAAAACCACAGCATTTCAGAGTAAAACATAGTTTTTTGTAATGAGGCAGACTGTCGTTATTTCATACCGCCTGCTGTTAGGGCAGCACAAATCTACTGACAGGTTCCCTTAAACAGAATTTTCACTTCCATCATTATAAATATGAGGACTCTATTTAGAAACATTGTGTATATATATACTGTATAAAGTAAAAATATGGAAGAAATGAATGTTGCAAGCCTGTGACAACACAGTCCTGTTTTGCCACTATATCTAGATTTGTTGTGCATATGACAAGATGTGCCCACTTTTCTCCATGAACCCCTAATTTGAAATGAAAGCTTATTCCTGGATTGCTGCTATCCTCTCTTTTTATATACCTTAAAAGGCTAAATAAATAATAGAAGATGACAAGACTGTTACTGAAAATGACAGCATTGAAGGCATAAACATCCTATTCAAATTCAGAAAACCTATGATCAATAGATTTCCAGATTCTCTGGGATCCCTTTCCTGACAAGGATTCCCAATACAAACTGGATATGTTCTATAAGCCAGTAAAACCATTACATTTGGCAGCATTAACGGGAGTCTTAATAGGGGTTTTGGCACTTCAGCAAATAGCATTTATTATGCAGAGAAAGTTTACATGGTTACGACCACCCAGCAATCCAGCAGCATGGCCGTGCTTGTACACTACGAGTAATAGCTACGACTAAGAGCTATGTACATATGTATACATACTAAGGCCACGTTCACACAAACTTATTTTCGGTTTGCATGTTTTTTATGGATCAAATGCGGACCCATTCATTTCTACGGGGCCACAAATAAAGAAGTGGACAGCACATGAATGTTATATGTGTGCTGTCCGCATCCATTTGTCATGTAGAGAAAGTTAATGTATTGTGATTGTCCATTTTGCCTCCTTTGCTGGTATGGTTCATTTTTCTTGTTTCCATGGATTACAACCACCTTGCAATCTATAAGTGGTGGTCGTGCTTTCACACTATAAGAAAAAGTGCCAGCACCTCTGGTGGCCAGAACCGTGGGAGCTCACTTAGGCTTTGGCTTTTCTTATAGTGTAAAAGCACAGCCATGCTGCTAGACTGTAGGGTAGTCATAGCCATGGAGACTTTCTCTGGATAATAAATGCTATTTGCTTCAGTGGCAAAACCCCTTTAAGCACTTTTGTCCATGCTAACCCGCAGTGCTAGGTAGGAACTGAGGAAAGCAGTACAAACATACTTTTTGTGGAGCGTTTCTCATTTGAAGTAGTGAGAACATGAAGTTCTATCCTGCCATATTTTGCTCTGAAAATGTCCAGGGTAGCTGGGCTTCACTGTGACGTGCTCCTTGCATGGAGCTGCTTCACAACACCTTTCCTCAGCTCAGAGTGACAGTTTTAGTGATCTCTTTGTTAAAGGGGCAATAGAGCAGCTCAATGCAGAGAACACTTCACAGTAAAGCTCCACCTTGAGCACTTAAGCAAAATTTGGCAGAATAAACACTACTCCTGATGAGAAAATATCTACAAAAAGTATTTTTATATCGCTGTCCTCAACTACTACCCAGTGCTGTTTGGTATGATCAAAACTGCTGAAGGAGAATATGTATTGGGATGGCTCAAAGAGTGGAACCCTGCTTTTGCTGCCTGATCAAAGCTAACTGAGCATACACATAAATGGGGTCATTCTTTTATATAATTAGGTAACATCTGCTGCTGATTGCAAAGTTGAACAATATTTTAATGGGTAAACAGTTTGGTCAACGTATTGTCAAAAATGTCCTATTTTCCATCTGAATTTTAATAAGCTCAGACAAAATGATACTCACGATAGTTATTTTCAATAAAAAGCTAATTCTATGATATTCATAAAATATTGAGAACCCACTGCTTATTTAATGTATAATTAAAAGTGCATGCTTTATTTTTTATGATGTCAAGAAAAAGATGTTTTTAAACAGACTTACATTGACTGCACTTTTAATTAGGCCACAGAAGGCATTATTTTCATGATAAATATGCTTGGCATCTGTATTATGTAATCCAATCTGTTTTTAGCTTGAAACATATTTATCCTTCTCACTAATGAATGTTCCATGTGGTATTTTATTCCTATGTATGATAGAAAGGCTATGTGTTAACCTCAAAAGTGATTGAACATGCTCTTAACACAAAATAGTCTTGAAATGTTTTTGTATGCCTTTATTTAGCAGCACTTCAGTAAAAATGTCACATTGAGTATATTTAATTTAATGACATGGTTTACTATTATTAGTAACATACACCTATTATATTTGTGTTTATCCAGAAAAAAATGAAAAATCTCCTGCGAGGTAAATGACAAGTAATATTTGGTAATAGAACCAATTTATGTATAGGGCCAATGGATAATGAAGTCATTGAGCATACCTGAGTAAAAAGGCTTCCACTAAAAGAAAGTTAAAAACCTTAATTAATTAACTGGATAATTTCTTAACCCCTTAAGGACCTTTGATGTATATGTATGTCATAAGTCCAGCCCCTAAACATGGCGCCCGCATCCATTGATGTGCCATAGCCGCTGGGTTTCTGCAATTTTAAATAGCAGAGACCCTCGGCACATATATGCGATCAGCCATAAGGCTGATCGCATACATTTTACCCTTCAGATACCATGGTCAAAGCCCAGAAGCGGAAGTCGCTCACTTACACTCCGATAACAGCATTCCCCAATGTAACAGGTTCAGAGAACCTGTTACATTGCTGTATTAGCCCAAAGTCTCAAGCAGGCTTCGGTGCCTATTTCAGGTATATACCAATACAGGCCCCTTGGTGGCAGCATTGTATTGTTGTATTCCAAATGAAGTGTTCAATGATGACTATATAGCCATCAATAAACACACTCAAGGGGACTTATTAAATAAAAAAAAGTAAATAAAAGTTTTTACAAATATAAAAAAATATATATTTCTAATCACCCCCTTTCCTTAAAATAAAAATACTTTACAAAAGAAAAAACTTCATGGGCATTGCCGTGTTCAAAAATGCCCATACAATTAAAATATAACAATATTAATGGCATATGGCAAATGGAGTAATGGGGAAAAAAAAAAAAAAACATTGCCATTTTTTGTTACTTCAACTACCCAATAATCTTTCTATAAAAAGTGATCAAAAAGTCGTACACACAGCCCGTAACACATAACTACTAAAAAGTTATAGGAGTCAGAATACAGTTATAACATTTTTTTTTCTCAAAGTTGTAACTTTTTTTTTCCAGTAGCAAAACGCAAGAAAAATTATACAAGTGTGGTATCATTGTAACCATACTGACCTGGAGAATGAAGATAACAGGTCGATTTTACTGCATAGTGTACATTGTAAAAAAATAAATAAAAATAAAACCTATTATAATTTATCAGAAGTGCGTTTTTTCCCAATTCTACACCATTTGGATTTTTTCCCACTTCCTACTACATGGTAAATAGACCGTAAATGGTGCCATTAGAAAGTAAAATTTGTCCCGCAAAAAATAAGCCTTTATAAGGCTATGTGAATTGAAAAATATAAAAGTTAGGACTATGGGAAGGCGGTAACTGAAAAACAAACGCACAAATGGAAAGTCTCAGGGTCCTGAAGGGGTTAAATCAGTGTTCCTTAACTCCAGTCCTCAGGGCCCACCTACCAGTCATGATTTTAGAATATTCCACAGAATGAATACCTATGGTAAGTCCTGATTCACTGACACAAATTATATTACCTGCTCAATACTAAGAAAATCCTGGGCCCTGAGGATCGCAGTTGAGGAACCCTGCCTCGAAGAGCTTCATGATTTTGATGACCCATCCTCGAGATAAGGTGTCAATATCAGGTTGGTTGGGGTCTAATTCCCCAAAACAACGCTTATCAGCTACTTGAAGGGACCCGAGTACTGCGTCCTCTTCAATGTTTACCTGCACACTGTCTACTTTGTATTGGCGACGCAGTGCAATTGCAGTTTTTTGTCTCATTCAATTGAATGAGGGAGGAAGCTGTAATCGTATTTCACCACCGCTACAATGTAGGCAGTATGCAGGTAAACACCAAATAAACACTAAACACCACTTGGACAGTGCTAGCATGATCAGCAGGAACGTTGGGAGACAGACCCCTTCAATCTGATACTGGTTACATTTAATGTTGTCCAGATCATTCCTTTAATTGTTTTTATCTACTGTTGAGGTGTATTCTATTAGCCAAATGAAAAGGAAGTATGATTACAGGGTCATCTGCTGAATAGACTCTGATTTGTGAATTATGTTCAGAAAGCTTTTAGAACCAATGAACAGTGATAACTCTTCATATTTTGGGATTTACTCTGCATGTATGAATGTGTCATCTGGTTCTACTGTATACAGAATTAATAAGCAGTAAATAAATGTAAAACCCAATGAGATATTTTCCAACACAGCTGCATATTCTTGGAAAACACTGGTATATGGCCAGATTTGGTCTTTCTGACATATGTGCAGTACATGAGCCAGTGGTGTTGTGCATGCTAATTAACTGCTGAATAGGCATTTTGTACTGAACTCCTGGTAACTAATCTGTGTGGATATAGGTGCCAAGTGAGATGCTAGTTTTTATTTTGTATGAGAGAATACAGATGTCTTTTCTACTGCCTGCTTTCTAAATTAATTCAAACTATTAAAAAAGGTGGACAATTACTATTACTCAATCATAATGTGAAAAATAAAGGAGCTTTAATCATATATATATATATATATATATATAATATATCATGCCCTATTATCCCCAGAGTTTATTATATGTTTTAAAATATTTATGCTATGTGTTTACATAGGGCATAGGGCAGAAAAGCCAGGAAATTAACTTTAGGATTTCTAGATTTGGTTACTTTGAGCAAAGTAAAGTGGCAAAACAAAGGTAGGAGTATGGGTAATGGGTAAAAGCACTCTACCTTAGGGCTCATTCAGATGGCCGTATGCTGTCCGCAAAAATGCGGATCCGTTTTTTTTGCGGACAGTTCAGCATGTCCCAAAAAAATGAATTGCATTCCGTTTTTTTGCTGATCCATAGACTTCAATAGGGCCATGTCCTGATTTTCACTGACAAATATAGGACATGTTTCATTTGTTTTGTTGAGCCGTGCAGTGTAAGAAAAGGCCCCATAGAAGTGAATGGGACAGCATCAAATCCACAAAAAAAACTGATCCGCATTTTTGCGGACAGCATACGGTCATCTGAATGAGCCCTTAGTCATGGTATTTAGGTACAGGACTATAAAAGGGAACAGAATCATTGCCCGGGGTGACGAAAAGTCTGGCTACATATCTTGGCAGAATAAACCCTGCTAATTATGGACAGCACTGAACAGTTTTGCCTTTCAAGTGGAAATTTTTTTTTTTGCATTTCTAAATTTGATACTATTCGTTATGAATGTTCTATGTTAGGATATTTCACTGATTAGTAACTCACTGTAAAAACACCTCCTTCATTGATTTATTCTTTGTATTGAAAAAAGAACACTTCCACTAGACTCTGCGTTGAAGTCATGCTTCATCCTTCTGTTGACAGAATGCAATTAGTGGAGTATACAGTATGCATACTGTGTAGGGAATTTACTAAAAAGCAATGAGTTACTATTTGAGGAGCTGCATATACAGGGAGGAGTATTCCAGTGATAGCGATACAGAGCTCTGGGGAGTTTTCCAGTTGTATCTGTTGATGGACTGACACTCATAACTCTCTCCCTGCTATAATATTATGTCACATCCATTTGAGAGAGCAATTTCACTAATAGAAATGAACAGTATTATGGAATTACTTTTAATGCATTTCTCAAGTATATGCTTTACATTATAATAATTTACCAGATAACTCCTAATGTTTCTTCCCCCCTTCTTCTGTCTCTTCTTTCTCTGCATCTCTCTTATTTTACTTCTTTTAGTCCCTTACGTTATTAACCCTATCTGTTCTTCTCTTCCCCCCTTTATTCCATACACTTATCTTTAGTTCCTTCTTTAATCTTTTTTCCATGCTCTATTCTCTTCCTCCGATTCCTTCCTTTATTTTCTTCCTTCTTTCTTGCCTCCCTTCCTTATTAGTGATGAGCGGGAGGTGCCATATTCGATTTCGACAAAATTCGCGAATATTCGCTAGAATATTCGTCTCATATTCATCGAAATCGAATATTCGTAATTATTCTAGTTATCGAGATAAATATGCGATTTAAGTAATCACGTATTGCGATTTTAACTTTCCTATTGGTTTGATATCTAGAATTAGCGAAGATGACAAATATGACAAATGTATTTGTCATATTTCTCAAAACGAAGATAACGAAATATTCTTCATCTTCGTTTTAGCTCCATATTTGTCAACTTTGCTAATTCTAGCAATCAAATAGGAAAGTTGTCGACTAGAGACAGCTAAGCTTTTAATTCGCTATGCGATAATATTACTGCTTTTTTTAAAAATAAATTGAATAATTGTAATACTTGATAATTATTATAATTATTCTATTTATTTAAAAAATAGCAAAGTAATATATTCGCACAGCGAATTAAACACAGCTGTCTCTATAGTCAACTTTCCCATTTGATTGCTAGAATTAGCGAAGTTGACGAATATGGAGCTAAAATGAAGATGGAAAATATTTCGTTATCTTCGTCTTGAGGAATATGATGAATACATTCGTTCTCTTCACTAATTCTACCAAGCCAACCATAGTAAACCAGGTCTAAGTTGAAATCGCAATGCGATTACTTCAAGTTATATTAATCGCATTGCGATTTCAACTTAGAGCTGTGTTTCTAATGGGTCAGCTTGCTAGAATTAATGAAGTTAACAAATATGGAATATAGCAGTGCTAAGTTGAAATCACAATGCGATTAATATAACTTGAAGTAACCGCATTGCGATTTCAACTTAGCACTGCTATATTCCATATTCCTTAACTTAGTTAATTCTAGCAAGCTGACCCATTAGAAACGTAGCTCTAAGTTAAAATCACAATGCGATTGCTTCAAATTATATTAATCGCATTGCGATTTCAACTTAATTCTCACATCCGACAGTACATTCTAGTATGGAGGCGTTCCCATGGTGATGAGGACGCTCCATGAGCACGGAAGTCGGCAGAAGCGGCAACGGGCACTGACTGGAGCAGCCAGGAAGCCAGGAATCCTCAAGACAGGTAAAAACAACTTTTGGGAAGTGGGAAAGAAAAAAATATAACAATTAAAAAAAAAAAAAAAACAATATTCAATATAGTTAATTTATAGAGCTATATTCAAAATATTCGCGAATTAGCGAAGTGCCGATATTCGCTAAAATAATTCGCTATTCGAATATTTGCGTTCAACACTATTCCTTATATCCTCCCTCTATTCTTTCTTCCCCCTTCCTTCCTTACTTCCTTCCTCTCTCTGTCTCTCTCTTCCTTTCTTCTATTTTCCTTTCTCTCTTCTTTTTTGCTTCCCTTCCTCCATTCTGTGCATCCTTCCTCTCTTCTTTCTTTCCCTTCTCTGTCCCTTTCTTATATCCTTTCTTCTTATCTTGTTTCTTGCCTCCAAGTCTTCCTTTTCCCCCTCCCTGTCTTCCCAACTCTCTACATATCTTCCTTCCTTCTCATGTGCTTCCTTGTGCCTTTATCTCCCCTCCACACCTTTTCTTCCAGACCGCTAGCTATTTCAAGGCTACATGGAGTTACTGTAGTGAAATAAAACCATGTTGAGTTTTTTAATGCCAAACCTGGAGTATGTCTCTGACTTGTGTAATGTTCTATTTTTTTGTGGATGTACTTCTGACAGCTTGCAAGCTGATGCAGTGCCTTGTTCTGATAGCATGCTTGCTTAACTGTGAGATTGCACTCCTCAGCTTATTCTTGTCATGTATTGTTCTTTGTTGGTAAAGCCTGTTTTGCCAATTTTAAAAGCGTCCACCTGGGAAATTAAGTGAGTCTGTAAAAAGGAGACTTTGATATTGAATAAATACTTTCTCTTCATGATTTCTGCATCCATTCCAGCTCTATTCAAAGGAAGAAAGGTTGGCTTTGAGAATAAAATGTAGCCGTGTTTTTTGCACGACTTAAACCAAAAGGAAAAATCATGAGAAATAAATGCCAGTGGACACATTTACTTACAACCCCCTAACTGAAACATATTAATAAAAACAATCTTAGTTTTTCAAATCTTTGTATATTAGAAGTTCATATGATTTATTTTTAATCATCATCTTACTAAATTAGCTTCCAAGATTGTTGCTCTCTAAAATTAAAAGTAAATTATCTAGAAATAAAAGTCTAAGACATATTTTTTTATATTCCTTTACACAATTTCTACTGACTACACAGTTATAAGATGGTTATTAATAAGTGGCAATAGTATATATTTTGAACCCTACAATGGTATTCATATCTAATTTATTAGTTACAATTCACATTTACCTGGGAATTTGCCTTATAATGCATTGCTTGTATAAGAATTGGTTTTATGGTAGGTTTTTCATTTTTTTTTTTTTTTTTATAAACTAGCAGGATCATGATGAACAGTGCTATAGACTCTGCACATAGTTAAGTCTTCAGGCACAAGGTTATGATTACTTTTGGGTGCCCAAAATGTTTTTGATCATATATTCTGTTATTCTTTGCTCAATACAATGTATTTTCAGACATATTAGCTACAAATATCTAGCTTTTCTGTGTCCACTCAGATAAAATGCCATGTTATAAATTAGCAATAGTGCCTATATTGTATAATAACACAATAGGTTATTATATTTGTTACAGGTATGCTACATTCCAGAGTACATATCATGTATAGCATGTACAAGCCCAGGATAAATAACTTATTAGTGGCCCCATGTTATAGGCGGGTCTAAGTTAACAGAATACAGTGCAACACATGTAGGCAGGGCCAACCCAAGTAGCAGGGCCTTCAATACCATAGAGCAGCATAAAATATCACTCCAGCAGAACCAGATATCAAAGTGCAGCACAAAAAACTGCTTCAGCAAGACCAAATACCACAGTGCAGCACAAAAGACTACTGACACAGCAATCAACTGTATCACCATCCTCAGGAAGGTGATACAGTTGGGTTCAGGAGGGCACCTGCAGCTGTCGAGAGCATCAGTTCATTATTTTCCCAGCTGGAGACTATGAGGAAGGCTTAGGTGGCTCCTTGGGCATTGGCACCAGTTTATCGATGAGCATATAGATGATGTTTATAGCAAGGGTGGGATAATGGGTTTGTGGAGGCCCTGGAAGGTATTTAAACACAGAATAGTTGGATTACAGTAACCAAATAAAAGTGTCATACATGGCCTAAACCGCAAACGCAATTATCCAGCATCTAAATACTCACACCAGTGAGTGGCCAAATATTAAGACTATAAGTACCCAAAGCAGCAATCATACTAGAGTTGAGTAAATTTCTTAAAATTATTGTTGGGTCAAATCAACCATGAGACTCGATTCGGGTAAAAATTAATTCTAAATCAGTGTGAGGATTTAGTCAGATTTTGTTGATTGCATCCACCACAGTAGTGCACCTATTCTTGTAAATGTTTACTTCCTATAGTCAATTACATCGACACATTTTGCTATCTGGTGTAGTATGTCTTTGTGGCACTTGTGGTCCGCTGTGGGCATCCTCCATTGCATACATTTTTTGCAGGGGATCGACATTAGCAATGGACCACATGTGCAGGCTTTGTTCCCCTGGGTATAGATGCACAACTGTATATGGGGTTGATCATTGCCTGATTCTTGAGACCACGTTATTTTGTCATGTAGTTTGTATATGTATGCCTGGATGTGTATAAACTCCAAATTTAAATGTGCCTTTATTTTCATCCATTGGTGACATTTAGGTACACCTGTGAGGCCTGCGTCATATTAGTCAGCCTTGGGTGACAGCCTCCTTCCATTGTATGTGTGGTTTCACACTGGAGGCAACTGGGAGCTGTTTGCTGTGAGTTGGACCTTAAGCTTCTGTAATTCGCCTACTCGCTCCTGGTACAGCCCATACGGCACGGGTAGGTTAGGTCCTGTGCCACTTGAGATACCTTGACGGGGTGCGCAGGCTTGGGTATGTCCTTCATATAAGGATATATTGGCTAAAATCTCATTTTAACATCAGTGTGATGGTTTAGTCAGATTTTGTTGATTGCATCCACCACAGTAGTGCACCTATTCTTGTAAATGTTTATTTAAAAAAATGCCCAAATTGAAAGTACCCTGAATGCCTGGAAAATCTCTCTCTCTCTCTCTCTCTCTCTCTCTCTAACATTCACCAAAATTCTCAAGAAATTCTGATTCTGACTAATCCCAATTTTTTCAAAAATTCTGATCACATTTTGATTCTAAAAATTCAATTCACTGATCTCTGCTGGGACTTTTTACTACTATGTGAGTTGTAGGTTACTTATGTAGACGACTTATGATTGGACAATTGCCCATTTTCCCCTCCCATGCAGCCCAAGATATAACACAAATCTATTTTATTGTTTATATTAGTTGGTATGTCTGGAATTTTCTCATTTAGCACATTCATTAAATATAACTTTGTTCCACATTGGTTGCATTTTATATTATATTAATAAAAAAATGTCATTACAGGTTATTTTATTAGGTGTTTCACACTTCATAGCATTCAGTAGTCCCTTGCTCTTCTTCACTCACTCTTTATGAGATCATTACCATAAAGTGCAAGAGTTACTATTGATATAGCCAATTCTGTTATTTGCATTATGTCTCTGTTTATGTGCAAAGATTTATTAAAATTGTAAAACTGCCTAAGATTTCATAAAGATACTTGCAGGCAACTATCACGGTTTCTAATCAAGGAAAAAACATTTCAAAATTACCTTGTGTACGACCAAATGCACAAAGTATTTAAATGACATAAACACCTATTGATAAATTTGGGATAACCCATTGTATGTCATAGAAGACCTGTTATTTAAAGAGGTTCTCCAGGAGCACATGATGTCCTACTTTCCTTTAATAGTATTTGTTACCATTTGGTTCCTGAACACTAAAATATAGGACTGTGGCTGGGAGACCAGGAAGGAGGGAGGTGGAATTGTTTACTACATTTTATCTTTGAACTCCATAGAGATTAATGTATACAGAAGAGTTATATGAATATCCATGTTCTATAGCCTTAGTCCTTAGTGCTTAGGGACCAACTGTGACAGATACTTCATCTTCTTCTATGTTAATTAATCTTTACATACAGCAAAGATCCCTTAACTTTTTGAGAGCTGAGGACCATTTTCTAATACAACATGCAGTACGGTGTTAAGCCACACTGAGTAATAGTATGAAAAAACTGTTTTAAAGATAGGATGGAGTGATATGGCTACTTGGTAATATGGTCTTGTTCCAAGTTCTAAAGCAACGGTATCTGCATCTGACAACAGCTATGGAGTGGTCTTGAGAGAACCCAAGAGCCACATATTGATCCAGTTTAATTGATAAAGGAAGGATGACCTACACAATCTTCATGAATGTTCTACCATGATAAAAAGTAGGCCAATTTAAAGAGATATTCCTCCACTAAATAAATACCACGATTCATACTCATAGGGAAAACAAAGGTTTAAAATTTCTCTATAACAAAGGTCAATATATCAGTCTCTATAAAAACCAACCAGTCTTCAATCATTTTCTTTACATAAATACAAGGTTGAACTTAGCTGTAGGCAGAATATAATGGGTGGCCCTGGTTGAAGGTGCCTGGTAAAGGGATAATTTATGCATGGATACACTGACTTTTGGCTTTTCCTATGTAAATTATGTGTTTTTATATGTGAATTAGTCAAACTGGGACTGGAGGGGGAACACCAAGGGAGGGTAAAGCAGGTGCTTTATGTTGTGAGATGGGCTCTGCAATGTTCTTTTATGTTGTGTAAGATCAAACAAACATTTTAAAACCACATGAGAGGGGGCATACTTGATGGGCAGAGTTTAATGCTTCAGACAATCAGTGCCTTCAGGGTCGTGAGATGTAAATCCAGTCCTGCATAAAAGTAAAGGCCCAATTACATGGACTGACACTGTGGGCAATTTTCAAGAACAAATTGTTTATTCCCAATAATTGCCTACTCATTAGAGGAAGTTAGAGCTGAATTAACGATTACTTATCCCCATACATATTCATTGTTTCTGGGCAGCAGATTGTTGTTTCTGCTAACCAGAAATGATAATTTAGGTGACCACACCAGAGATGCTTTTGCCCAATGAATGAGTATTTGCTCATTTATAAGGTGAGCAGTGGTTCCTTTACACAGGGAACTTATCAAGAGTGAGCGTCCCTAGGAATGTTTCTTCCCAATAATTGCCCCAAGTATTGGCCTGTGTAAAGAGTCCTTAGTTAGGCTGAATCCATATATACAAAACAACTGAAAGGGGGCATGAAGCAGGATGTGCTCAACCCAAAAATGCAGTTGTGCATATGTATACAGGGGAGCAGATCCTGCACTTGTGGCCCGTTGCTAATGGCGATCCCCAGCAAAAATGCATACAGTGGAGGATGCCCGCAGCAGACCACAAGTACCACAAGTACCACAATAGACATCCTACACAAGATGGCAATTGTGTGGATGTGATAAATAATATAACATTATAGCAATAACAAATGACAAGACAGGTGCACACTGCGGTCTTACTAAGCCCTCAAACTGATGTTAAAATTGAGAGATTAGTCGACATGTCCTGCAGTGATGGACATGTTTTAAACCCGAGCACCACGCCAAGGTTTCTCAAGTAGCATATGTACCCTGATTGGATAGCACTGAGAAACATGCAGATTTGTCTATATTCTTAAATTATATGTGTTAGTCCACCCTCAAGAGGAATGATACTGGTCTAAAACTATCAAAACGAAAGGCATATTTCTGGCGCATATTGTGGTGCAAAGGTTCTTTGCCCCACAATCTGCGACATCCCCCAATCACACCGAGCCTAAAAAAGGGGTGGGCTGTTTTAGGCATAGAAAATGGTCTAACTGTAAGGCAGCTAGGAAGCGGTCTTACATTTAGAAGTGGCGGAGGATCAGCTGAAGTTATGTAGAGGCCGGTGCCTCTTCATAAATCTGGCAGATCCACCGCCGGGTATAGGGGTTATTAAGATTGGCGTTGTAGACGGTAATAAATGTGTATTACTATACTACCATATTTTGCAAAAATGGGCAAAATCTAAGAGAATATTCCTATGCTGTCCACTAATTATGGTGTTAGGCAAGGGTAATCTTAAGCATAAAACATGTAGAAGAGATAATAAACTCCTGGCATGACATTTCATTAATTCCTCCACAAACAACCTAAAAGAAAATAACTTGTGAGTGAAGAGCAATGTCTTTCTAGTATTTCGTTCAGCACATTAAAACACAAATGAGATGCAGCTATTACAGCTCAAAATGCTACTTAATTGAATCAATATTTCTTACTTATAATGATTTCAAAATGCCAATAAAAACTAATTGTAGTTGGTCTTCAACTAGGTGAGAGCAAAAGGTTGTGACAGACTGGAAAAGGGGATGCAACGCAAACTTCTCTTGTAGTTTAGGTCAATATGATGGGGGAGCTTTTACAAAGGAACAGCCTTGTATGTCACTGTATGTCAGCTATAGTATACGCGATGACAAGATAACACTTCACATTCATGGGAGCAGAAACAATCTGTATTGATGTCATGTCACAGAGGAGAAAAAGTAAAAAGTAAAGATTGTGCATCACATTTATACCATACTCATGCATCTACATTACTTCCAATCTCTTTTATTGCATTTATTGGGAGAGATGATATAACATAGTCATTGTATGTGGCCAAGAAATATAGTGACTTAAATTATTAAAATTGTAACCAAAAAAAAATAGAAGAAAGCAGGATATCAGATATGATGGTGTACATGGTACCAGTATAGTAATTCAGTATTTGAGCAAGTTCTTTAAAAATACAGAATCTATCTATCTATCTATCTATCTATCTATCTATCTATCTATCTATCTATCCCAATACCTATATTCAGTATAGACTATTATATTAAAGGGGTTATCCAACCCCTATAATGACCCCCTAATGCGTGGGCATCTCATATGGATTATACTTAACCCACTCCCCAGGGGTTCATTATAGGAGTTGAATAACCCATTTAATAAATATGGTAGGATACTGATATATCAACTGCTGAAATTAAAACCCAATAGATACTAAATAGCAAAGTTCACAATTAATGTCAATGTCAGTAAATTTTTATACCAAGGCTTTCTATGCATCCAGCATCTATACATTTCTACAGGAACAAATAAAAGGTATAGTATAGGGGAAATAGATATACTCTGGCAGTAACATTGACAGACTACATAGCTCTTGAGCTGCTTACAGCCTCGAGAGCTACTGACAAGTTTGACAGAGAATATGTGCTGGTAACATTGCTTGATCCATGTTTTAAATCTGAAATTGAAGCCATCTTTCCAGGAGCTTGAGACACTGATAACTGCAAAGGAGTCATTGGAAACAAATAAATACAGGCCATGTCAGCCGCCTTATCATGGTGCTGCGCGTCCTTTGTCATGATCTAGCACTACATCTTCCTAAGAAGTGACAATCTGAGTTCTCTATCAATGACAACGGTCCACGACATTGGAACATTGAATGAACTGCACCATAATTATGTGAGGACTTGATGTGAACAAAACACAAATCACATCAACCTATATAGCTGATGAGAAAATAGGATGTGTAGCGGGGTCTACCTGCTAATAATGACAATGTATAATTGAATGCTATTTTTGTGCATATAAACTTCTCCGGGAAAATTACTAGTCTGCTGGGATGGCAAATGAAAAGAATGATAACAGATGAAGAACAGAAGAATCACAAGAGTTATTTTAGCTGTAGGCATTGGAAATGTTCAAGGTAGAAACGAGCCTGCTATTTTTGTCATTCACTGTCATTCAGTACCATATTGTTCCTAAAAAAATAAGCTGCCTTAAAGGGCTTCTAGAAAGATACAAAACATGACTGCTTTCTTCCAGAAAACGCATCACATGACTGCTTTCTTCCAAATGCAGACCATAAACTATATCTGGCAATGTACCTCACAGGAGCAGAGGCGTTTCTTTAAAAGCAGTAATTTCTTTCTAATCTCCCACTAGGAACTATCATACTTTTTGGTTTGTTGATATTTCTATGCTTATGTTTCCATTATAATTATTGTTACGTTCTTATTTTTTATCTATTTAATTTTATCTTCACCTCAATATAAAATCCAAAACTATATGTCCTGAATGTTTCCAAATGACTAATCTTGGTCTGTAAATTTACGTTTATTTTACACGTAGAATCTGGTACTGTTGTCTCATTGTAGTGATGATTACCAATTGTGGGATGATAACCTAGAATGCCTAAAATAATTCAGATCTGATCACCCTATATGTACTGACTAGAGATGAGTAAATCAAAGCTGATGAACTGGAATTCGATTCGAATTTCTGGAATTTTTTCGATTTGCACCGAATCCGAATTTCCTTGTGATTTATGGTAAGGAATCACATTTTTTCCCAAAATGGCTGCTGCATGTGTGAAGACATTGAGAAAGGAACTCTTGGAAGGCGGTATCACCCATAATGCCATGCATGCCATGCAGGGTCCCCCTGCTGTTAGATATATAAGTATTCCCCCCCCCACAGTCTCACCCGAGCTCAGTGACAGGCCAGCATCAGGACGTTCTGTGTGGGCAGAGGAAACATAGCCACACCCCCAGCCTTTGCCTGCACTTGCTCTAGGCTGCAATGCCCAAACATCAGACTGAGTGACTTGGCCTTCTGCTGCATCTGACCCACAGGCTTTGACCTCAGCTGCCAGACTGCTGGAGCTCCCAGGACCTTCCTATTAAAGCACCTGGTAAGTTCATCTAGAAGCATGCAGCCCTGCACTGCCCTCAAGTACTGATTGTCACTGAGCTGTGAGTTCCCACTGTCAGCTCTGTGTTTTCCCTGTACCCCTCAGGCCTCTGTGTTAGCTCCTTGTGTCCTGTGGGCTCACTGTAACTGCAGGGCACAACAAAACGACATGCTCGTGTGGTGCTTGTGACGTGGCTGCACTGTGTTCAATTACCATACGGCTGTCTGGGCCATAGAGGGCTCAAGTTAAACTAATAAAGACAACATTGTTGAGGTGGTCTCCATTGTTAGTGGGGGGGGGGCTCTACTCCTATGAGCGTTTATTAAAACAGGTTCTGTAGACATCTATGTGGAATCAGCTGACAACGGTGTAAAAGGAGCGCGCTTCTTCTTGAAGCTAACATCAACCTGTAAGGCTGAGTTTATACTTGAGTTATTTGGACAGTTTTGGCCCCGTGACTGCCCAAATAAGTTAAGTGAGCAGTGATTCTAATAACGACGCCTGTCAACTGTATTATTTCACTACCAAAGCACACTCCCTATGCGTGTTACTGCAAGGCACAGTGTTTTGCAGCCCTATAAATGCTCTCTGCAGCTCGTAAATAGCCATTTTTTAATGCGATTTGCCGCAAATAAATTTGGATTGAAGCACATTTTTTTCGGAAAATTCGGCAGACCAGCCCAATTGTGGTTTTTAGAATTTCACTCATCTCTAGTACTGACTGTTGATCAGTCAAATGAAAACATAATTAAAATATCTATTTATTTCACTATCTAGAGCACTGCATGATAATGATAATAATTAGTGAAATATAATCTCTGATCATCATTGGAATCGGCAGATATTTGTGTTGTGTTAATGGAACTAATTATTCCTGTTCCCATGGTGTCCATATAACTGTGAGTGGTCAGCTCAGAAGTATGTCTCAGTCATAAATTAGTGAAACATTTTTGGTTTGGATGCAAAATATTTAATGTGGAAATGCAGTCTTGGACACAGTTTATTCCTTGTGGAGTTGGAAATAAATCAACTAAGTTATAGAAAATGTTCGAAAAATATTTGGATAAAGTGTCAGACTTGTATCAATTTGTTTTTGGTGCTGTGTCAAGATCAAATGTACAAAATTAGCTGTGCATGTACTATATATGATTGATGCATTGAGAAAAGGAAGAGGAAAAACTAGGTATAACACATCTGTGTATTTGAAATGGGGGATGGTGTAAAGGTGCAGTAATTGAATTGACCCAACAAGATTGGTGTCAATGACGCTGAAGTATAAGATCGTATAGACGGGAATAGAAATAGATAAATGTAATTGTACATTTATGTACAATTACACTGTAAATAGAGAAGAAAACAGACAGAATCAAATACTGGGAAGGCATTCCTAGAAAAGCTTCTGCTTACAGTAGTATATTATATAATATTTTTACTGTTGACAATTCCACTTCAATGATATCCTACACATATTTTTACAGTCACCATCATTCCTAGGTGTTATGGCAGTGGTTGCGGAACCACTGTGTTAACCAACAGATTTGGCTTAGGGTTAAAACTTAGGGTATTATCCTGGAAGTCCCTTTTAATCTCTATACATGGATATGGACTTTGTTACAGTGGAGCCACAAGGCTGCTACCTCCTAGATTAGTCTCTATGTGGTGAATAGCTGACCCATGGGGGTCAGATATACCAGTGAGATGTCAGGGGCATTCCAAGGTCAGGTCTGGCAGAGTACTCGCAATACGGTAACAAGTCCAAGGTCAGGGCAGGCAGGAACATGTTAAATCAGACAAGGGTAGAATACTGCTAACTAAGAGGAGGTCTGTACAACAAAGCTAACAGGAACTTACCAAGCTAAGAGGTCTATTGCTCAAGCACCTTCCCACTAAAGAAGATACCTCAAATGCCTCTATATTGCCAGCCATGGGCTAGTGAAGATTAGGGCATTTATGTACTGGGCATTAAAGAGCCAGAGAGAGCATGCACACTCTCCCCATGGCTATAGAAAGAGTCGCTTTGCTGGCAAGTGGGCCATAACCTCTGTCAAGAGACAAAGTAAGCCCAGTGGCTGGGCTCATCCAGATGAAGCCTTCTAGAGGCAACTAAAGCCCCGGTCCACAGGGTGCTTAACACTAAACAGTGGCTGGTCAAACACTAGGATTTTGTATTTGAAGAATTTCTATATAGCAAATCATTGACCCTATTTACTTATAACAAGGGTCTCATAACTAACACTCCATTACTATGACCAAACCTGAGTAGATATCAAGAACAGAACATTTTATATAGCACAATACATTGATAAATCTCTCTCTCTCTCTTTTTTTTTTATAAATTATTCTTTATTTTCTCTTTCTTTTGTTGCCAATAATGGTCTGAGGAAAGATTTCTGCTAGCCTGCCATTTTTAACTTATTTTTGAGGGAAATACAATGTTCCTTTACCATGTAGTCACTAGTCAGGGACTTGTCCAAAAGATAAAAGTTGTGGAAATTTTTGAGTGAGGATCAATACTAAAGGTGGCCATACACATAAAAATAATATGAGCTGAAGCTACTGATCATCTTATGTGTGTGGCGACAACCTGACTAGAGATTGAGTAAATCTATTCATTAGAATGAAAGTTTGACCAGAAGTTTTGGGGAAAAAAAGACTCATCAGAATCAGAATTTTCTGTGAAAAACTTCAGGCAAATGTTGATTCTAAGGACAGAGAGAAAGGCCTCATGCACACGACCGTTGCCTGCCTCCGCGTCCGCTCCTCCTTTAAATTTCGCGTCCGTCAAAAAAAACGGATGACGGACCGTTTTTTTGACGGATCCGATTTTTATGGCAGATCCATTGTAAAAATGCCTATCCTTGTCCGCGACCGTGAAAAAAATAGGATATGCACTATTTTTTTGACGGAATGAAAACACGGATCACGGAAGCGGAACGAAAACGGTTGACCATCCGCATTTTTTGACGGACCCATTGAAATGAATGGGGAAGCATCCTATCCGTGAAAAAAAACGGAACGGACGCGGAAACAAACAACGGTCGTGTGCATGAGGCCAAAGAGAAAGAGAGACAGATTTACGAGACACTCAGATTACCTGTGATTTGGGTAGATTTAAATCGATTCAGATGAATTGGGCCTAAAACAAATTTTAAGAAATTTGCTTATCTCTAGTCCTGACTTTCCCATAACAGCAGATGTCGTGGGAAAGAGGGACATGGCTAATAGATTTCCAAACGCCTGTTCCTTTTGCTCTCAGGGAAGCTAAGGCTTTCTGAGGAGTGTGGCAGCGGCTTACACCGTTCTCCCTATTCAGAACATTTGCATGCTCAGTAGAGCCAAGTGTGGGGCCAGCTCAAATCATATAACAGCCAGGATAGTTTTAGTTCTCTGTCTTGAAGATTTTTTTTCCTTTAACTTTGTATGTGTATCTTGAATTCATAGGTTTAGCACAGACTGGTACTCTTTTATTGTTTGCCTACACTTGTTAAAAGTAAGCACAGTAGTTTGTCATATCAGATCTTCGACACATATTTTGGAGGTAGGCAGAAAACCGATACCTTACTCTTTTTACACCTGTGCTGGCCCTCTCAGCCCTGGATCTTATATCAGCTGCTGGGAACTGTTGCTCATTCAGCAATACTTTACAGCATTGCTTTAGCTTTTGTTTTTTGTTTTTTTTAAATCATTATTAACACATCTTTAAGAGTGCCCAATGAAAGACGTTCACAACTTTTATTTAAGATTCAGGCACAGTGTTTTCAATGGGATATCCTCTTTATAATGACTGCCTGTTCTGCTACATTTCTTCTCTATTTTTTATTGTGTACATAGCTGATATAAAAATCGCTAGACTGTCCATGCAGTTTCTATATTGTATGGAACACAAAACTACAGTTTGTAAGAAATTGCATTCTGCAGTTGTTTGCTTCTATATTTGATTTTAGCATGTGAAAATCCTTTAAGGCTGAATGTAATATTCTGGCTTTTGTGGTCCCTACATACCACAATGCCAATTTATTCTAAAAAAAGGCATACTTGCTGAGACTGCAGGTCTCTAAAATTGTCAGAATGACAGATGGTAACTGCAGAAGCAAATATTTTTGTTGGCTTGCTGATCTTAATCGGAAGAGATTGACAAAGTTGTTTTAATCTTTTAATTATAGGATAGTAAGTTTTATGTAAAAACAAGAACATTTGCTCACAAAAGTCCTGAACATGTAAATTTAAAGGACTTTCTGGATTCTGAACAAAAGATACGAACGTAGAAATGAAATAAACATTTCACTACTGGTCTGCAGGGAGGAAAAGAGACTTCAGAGAAAGCTAATGCAGATTCATAAATCTCTTGCACTGAATATTAAAGGGAACATAAGGGAGCTGTGCCCTTTTATATTAAGCATTGAACATTTCTGATGAAGAAAAAAAAACACATATAGCAATTAATTTATGAAGTTTATTATGCATTAGACAGACTCAGGGTTCTTGGTCAGTTTTAAATGCTAGCCAGACACATTATAATATTACAAGTCAGGAAACATCCCTTGGGTAGAACTTTTTTTTATAAGTCTTGATTAAAAAACTTTCTTTGATTTTGTGTCTACAGCATCTCTGCAAATTTATATGTTTTCAATGATTACAGACTACAAACAAACCTGGTGTAGTCTGATCCTACAGTTATACCCCCTTCCATCTGCCCCTGGAGGGAGGCAAGAGGTTAGATAGAAGACTTTATATCTGACTTCTGATCTATCTATCTATCTATCTATTTATCTATCTTGAGGTTAATATATATATATATATATATATATATATATATATATAAAGAAGAAAAATGGACAGCACTCCAGACGAGGTTTCTTGAAAACGGATGTGATTTAATCACCCATGTGAGAAAAAAGAGACAACGTTTCAGCTTTACAATCAAGCCTTTTTCAAGTCAATAACATAAGTGTGAGTGCGCTATTTATGCTCAAACAGTAATGAAAGGATACGCCCCATCAGGTGACATCATATCCTGGGCGTGCACAATAATCGTGATTACCATAAATTATACATCAAATACAGATATACGATCAAACAGTGAATATACAGAAAAATCTGGCTGTAATATATACATATGTATATGGTGAAACCATAAATATACAAACGAGTGTATTGTGTGCATGATAAAGTGGAAGACCAAGTGAGATTAAAATTAAGGACCGCCCACAGAGGAGATGGGATGGCATGATGATAGGTAAATACAATCCATACGTCACATAGAAAGGTTTGCCCGGTCATTCGATCCTAACCGCATTGCACCGGAAGTGTATGTCACTGCCGGTCATGCGCATTAGACACAAGCTGTGGAGATGGTCATATGAGTAAAGGGCAAAATGACCAATGAGTGGCGCGCAGCATATCAAAACACATGAAGGTGACATAAAAGGTTTGCCCGATCATTCGATCATAACCGCATTGCACCGGAAGTATACGTCACTACCGGTCATGCGTATTAGAATTAAACTGTGGGGTGGCCATCTTAGTAGAGGGCAAGGAGTAGCGCACATGCGCCTATCGAAACTCATGAAAGTAACGTCCATGTCAGTGTCTGGCAAGCTTGCCAGTGTCCCATATCGGGACCTAAATAATCAAAAGGGGACCCATTTAACCCAGTGAGGGCTCAACCAGAGGACACCCACCATCAAGGGGATGAAACCCATAGTATAGGCCAGCTCCCTAATAACAGTGAGAGAGCGAAAGAACGCCGTCACTGTCCTCAGGAGCGAGCGATGCCACACACTATCGGGTATGGTCCAATCGCGGGATTCTCCGCTGTATTAATTACTGACAGTCACTAGACAGGACAAGCAGATATTGTATATAATAGTTATCATCTAAAGCCACCCCACAGTAATAGTAGAATACAGTGAATGATCAGGGCCGTGCGAAGGATGTAGTCCATCATCATGTCAGTTCCCATCAACTCGTGCGTCCTTTACAAATTCTAAAATAATAAGAAAAAAAGAGAAGCGTTAATACATTGATTGATGTCGTATCTCATTGATACACCTTATGTTTAAACAATTGGACTAACACAAGGAGAAGAACAGGAATCGTATACCCAGAAGTATTAGTCCAATTGTTTAAACATAAGGTGTATCAATGAGATACGACATCAATCAATGTATTAACGCTTCTCTTTTTTTCTTATTATTTTAGAATTTGTAAAGGACGCACGAGTTGATGGGAACTGACATGATGATGGACTACATCCTTCGCACGGCCCTGATCATTCACTGTATTCTACTATTACTGTGGGGTGGCTTTAGATGATAACTATTATATACAATATCTGCTTGTCCTGTCTAGTGAC
This sequence comes from Bufotes viridis, assembly GCA_033119425.1. Taxonomy (NCBI): domain Eukaryota; kingdom Metazoa; phylum Chordata; class Amphibia; order Anura; family Bufonidae; genus Bufotes; species Bufotes viridis. The sequence continues at coordinate 45,765,071 of CM065595.1, read as the reverse complement.
TGTCAGTAATTAATACAGCGGAGAATCCCGCGATTGGACCATACCCGATAGTGTGTGGCATCGCTCGCTCCTGAGGACAGTGACGGCGTTCTTTCGCTCTCTCACTGTTATTAGGGAGCTGGCCTATACTATGGGTTTCATCCCCTTGATGGTGGGTGTCCTCTGGTTGAGCCCTCACTGGGTTAAATGGGTCCCCTTTTTGATTATTTAGGTCCCGATATGGGACACTGGCAAGCTTGCCAGACACTGACATGGACGTTACTTTCATGAGTTTCGATAGGCGCATGTGCGCTACTCCTTGCCCTCTACTAAGATGGCCACCCCCACAGTTTAATTCTAACACGCATGACCGGTAGTGACGTATACTTCCGGTGCAATGCGGTTATGATCGAATGATCGGGCAAACCTTTTTATGTCACCTTCATGTGTTTTGATATGCGCGCGCGCGCCACTCATTGGTCATTTTGCCCTTTACTCATATGACCATCTCCACAGCTTGTGTCTAATGCGCATGACCGGCAGTGACATACACTTCCGGTGCAATGCGGTTAGGATCGAATGACCGGGCAAACCTTTCTATGTGACGTATGGATTGTATTTACCTATCATCATGCCATCCCATCTCCTCTGTGGGCGGTCCTTAATTTTAATCTCACTTGGTCTTCCACTTTATCATGCACACAATACACTCGTTTGTATATTTATGGTTTCACCATATACATATGTATATATTACAGCCAGATTTTTCTGTATATTCACTGTTTGATCGTATATCTGTATTTGATGTATAATTTATGGTAATCACGATTATTGTGCACGCCCAGGATATGATGTCACCTGATGGGGCGTATCCTTTCATTACTGTTTGAGCATAAATAGCGCACTCACACTTATGTTATTGACTTGAAAAAGGCTTGATTGTAAAGCTGAAACGTTGTCTCTTTTTCTCACATGGGTGATTAAATCACATCCGTTTTCAAGAAACCTCGTCTGGAGTGCTGTCCATTTTTCTTCTTTGTATTTATGGGTAAGGACTCACACCCTTGGACCTAGCACCCACTTCATATATTTTGGACTCTCGGTGCCGCCATTTTTTTCCATTTTTATATATATATATATATATATATATATATATACAGATAGAAAGTGAATGACATCACAACAAGGATTCCCCATCTCTATTAATGTTTACATGTAGGGAAATCCTGGGTTCTGTTAAAAAAGCAGATTCATCCTCAGCTGCTTCCTAAATTTGCATAGTAATTGAGTACAAATCTCTGTACACAAGACATTTACCGACATGTGATGTCCCATTGAGAAAGTTAAAGGTCACAAACCTCGACAAGAAAGAAGCTGCATAGAAATATTCAATTTGTTTCATTTGGCTGCATTTTAGTGTAATTGGAGGATTGCCATTGAAGAGAATTGCTGTAAAAGGGAATTAGATAGTAATAATTTACATTTGTATTATTTCCAATTGATGGGCAGAAGTAAAAGATGTACAGAAATAAATCCCGTATTCTGTACTTGACAGGAACAAATCTAATCCATAGGTGGACAACATTGACCTTCAGCACTTGTAGAAGTACCCAAAGATGGCAACGGAAACTTACTCGATTTGGTGTTTAATATCTCTCTTAATAAATCTCACTTATCTTTTGTTGTCTAGCACTCATTTTACAAAATTTGTTGTTCCGCAGACGTCCTGTCCCATTTGATACACCGAGCTCACCACTTAAAATGGTGAAAGAAGCGAGCAGTAACACAGCTATAGAAAAATGCCATATGTTGATCTATTGCTGATACATATATATGAAAAGGAAAATGAGGTTCTTAGTTAAGCACTGCAAGGAAACCACCGAGGATTCAACACAATATCTACATGTGGAGATGTTGTGGATGGACCCAACCCAACAGCACTGATGCCAGGCTAAGCATCTAAACAGATCGCTGAAGACCTCACTAATGGAACCTTTATCAATCATTACTGTGGAGGACCAGAGTTCTCCATTCCTCCTCACCAGCACATTTGTGATCATGAGGAGTTTCAGAGAGCAGAGGTTATACATACAACGTATCCTTTAGTTAACAGATCACAAACACTCGTCATGCATATCCATCAGTTCATGTGGTCTAATACATAAAGCTGAGTGATAAGATGATTATGATGGAGAGGATGATAATTATTAGTATCGAGAGCGAATATTCAAATAGTAAATTTTAATCGCAAATATCGGCACTTTGAGAATTTGCGAATATTTAGAATATAGTGCTATATATACATATTTGCGAATAGTGTTGAGCGCAAATATTCTAATCGTGAATGTATCGCAAATATTTGCGAATATCAGCACTTAGCAACATCCCTAGCAACCAATAGGAATGTTGCATACCCTTTAGTGTTGATCGCGAATATTCTAACTGCGAATATATTACATTGCCGATTTTAGCAATAAAGTAAATAATGACTGGAGATCACGAATTCTCAAATTTACGAATTTATGGCGAATATTCGGCCAAAAATTTGCTAAATATCGTGAATTCAAATATTGCCGCTCATCACTAATAATTATAATGGAAAATGCAAAATGCATGTATTCCTATAAGTAGTGTTGTGGAAATTATTATGATGTGTTTTCTAATATTGTCATCGGGTCTCTCAGTGTGTAAACCACTGGAAGTGGATATCTTGCTGCGGATATAGAGACGCAGCAAGCAGTGTTTTCTTGGCGAATGGATAGATGCCGGCTGGGGCCCCCGCCCAAAGGGCAGATTTATTGGCTTGGCGTGTATGCATTTATTAAGAGAACAATATACGGAAAGGAACGTGCATTCGTTATTTCCAGTGTGCCTGATCAACCGCTGGAGATGGTGACGCTGTTCCTATAAGTAGGCCCACATAAGAATCCTGGTGAGCCTTGTTGAGCATTGATCACTGATCGGTGCTGAACAAGACTCCCTAGTGGTGACTAAGAGACATGTTGTGGTATTCTTTCTATGTGTGTGACATCACTTCCTGTATGACTGTACTTTACCTGAAGGGAGTGGTCAGGTGTTGGGCCCGCCCACTTCCTATTTGTTATCCCTTGGTCTATGTAAATAAAGAAAGGTTCTGAGAGGGCAGTCTCTCAACAGATCTCAACCATGAAACATCTTAACTCATTACTGGGATAGTGCGGCCTTTCCTTACACAAAAGAGCTGATCCACGTGCTTGGGAGCGCGGGGTAAAGGAAATTACTATAACAGATGGCGAGCCAGGTATCAACCAACTGATTTTTCTACTCTGCACAGCAGATAAAAGGGAAGAGAAAGTGTAAGTTTGTCTGCTGCGTCAGAGGAAATCTCTGCTTGGTAAAAGAACATTTTCGCTCTTTGTGTAAGGACGAGGTAAGTGCTTTTTCGTTCTGTAGTTTTTGGTGGATCTGAGTTGATTGTAAAGAGATTGTATAGTCAGATTGTGATGTGTGTGCTGACCAATTGTTTTCTTGTAACTTCTCTGTTTTTGTGTAACTTTTATGGCAGTGTGATTTTGTAAGAGGTGATTCTGGTTTGTAGAGCAAGCATTCTGTTTTAGTGTTTGTACAGGAGAGACAACATTTAGAGATTGGTAGATTTTGGAGACACCATCTTGTCTTTCATTGTGTGTCCACGCATGTGGTTTGTCGGCCATCTTTGATTTCCTCTGTGTAAGACCATGCCATGCGGTTTGTCGGCCATCTTTGATTTGCTTTGTGGGAAAAGTATGTGCGTTTGGCAGACATCTTGGTTAGGTTAGTGCTGCAGGTTTTACCAAGGAATTCATTTTAGTTTGAGCTGGTTCACATTTTAGTTTTGGTGTCTACGGAAAGCGATTTGTTGGTTTTTGCCTCAAATGTCAGTTTTGTGCAGAATAGTTATTTTCTCTTTCTGTAACCTTTCTATGTACAGTTTGATTTTGATTTTTAGTTCTGTGAGACAAGTCAGAGATTGATAGCAGTATATGATTGCAGTATATTTTTGTAGTAACAATTGTGGTGTTTTGTACGTATATCATGGAAGGAATTTTTAAAGAAGTAACAAAAGTGAAAAACACAGAGGCCATTGTTCAAGCTATGCAGGGATCTACTGATCCATGGCGGCAGGCTCAGAATTGTGTAGCAAACCTGATCGGTACCAGAAAATGGCGCAAACGTGAAGGCAAGTATGCTCTGATTTTTGCTGCTGGGTGGATAGCGGATAAATATCAGGAGTCTTGTCGGCTGAAGTTGAGCTTGGAGGGAGAAGTGGAAAATTTAAAAGTGGAAATTGTTAAATTGAAAACTCTTGCCCAAAAGGCAGCTGAAGCTAGCGCTAATTATGAATGTACTGTGAGGTGTCATACTGAGCTACGTAGGGAGAATGCACAGTTGTCTGAGAGCCTGACGCATGCGCAGTGTGCTGTGAGGGAATTGTCTGCCCTCTGCAGGAGGACAGAAGCTGAACAGTCTCAGTGCTTAGTGCAGCCAGAGGCATTGAAAGAACTGTTAGAGAGTAATGGTTCTGGAGTTACAGAGAACATATTGGCGGTAAGTATGGAGAAGTCTGAGGAAGTTCAATCAGATTCTGAAGCCGACTCGGGGATGGACACTTTATCTGACCCTGGAGTTGGAAGTATTGATCCGGAGACAGACGATTCCTCAGGTAAATCTGTGGTAAGTGGACTTAAGTCAGATAGTATTGTGGGACCTACCCAAGCTAGGATGGTAAATGTTGTGCAGCAAGGCAGGTCACCATGTGCCCAGAGAAGGTTTTGTGCAGGGAGACAGGATATTCGTTGTTTTGCATGCAGGGGATTTGGGCACATTGCAAGGTACTGTGCGGTAACTAATGGCAACAGACAGAGGTATGTTAAGTACCCCAGAACCACTCCCAGAAGTAAGGTGGTTTATTCAGCAAGGTGGGGGGATGGTCCCAGACATGGTTCTTTGCAAAGGCACAGAAGCTATGGACAGCCAAGGTCATGGATCCAGGAAGCAGATTGTAAATCCCAGTATGAACGGTTAAAATGTGAAAATGTGAAACTTAGAGAGGAAAGAGATCGCTTATTGGAATTCAGCAGAGTTTCTAATTTTGTGTGAGACCTGAATTTACTTTTTCTTTTCAATTGAAACCAGTTTTGTGGGACCTTGTGATGTTAAATCCTGCTTCTTTGGTAAAATGAATCTGAAGTTGGTTTGGGGCTGGGCGAATTAGCATTTCAATGACTGGGTGGGAAGAAGTTCTCCTGCCAGTGTTATGGTTTCAGGTGAATCCTCCAAGATATTGATGTGTTAATTTAGTCCTATACATGATATCCACTCCAATGTATCTGCTCCAAGGGTTCTGTTCCAATGTGACGTCTCTTGATAAGATTTTGTCTGTGTTATTAATGTTTTACTAGTTTTGTCTTTCAGGGAAACTTAGAGATTTACAGAAGAACCTGGAGATGTGCGGTTTTAACTTTATTTTTCCCCGCAGGCAATAACCAAATATTAGAGGACCTTTCTATATTGTTTTTGTTTTTCAATTTTTTAAGGGAAAAGCCTCTAAATTGAATTATGTAATGTGCAGTCAGGTATTGTGACGAGACCAATCTCGCCACATTGCATTGGAGAAACCTGGTTGCTCGCCTGCTGCCTTTGGACTATGGCCCCCTGTTAAAAGACATCTTTTTTTACCTGCAGAAAAGCTTAATTCGTGCTTTTCTGCCTGGGGTTCGGTAGTTTTGGTTGAATGTGTTATACCCCAGATAGGAATCCCATGGAGCCCATTCGTATGAAACTGACTGTAAAGACTTTGGCTCCATGGCGATTAAACTGTATTCGTGTGGTCTGAGCGCCATTCACTTAATAATGTGCGCTCAGACCTGAGCTATCTGGGGATATGTTAAATGTATAGTTTTAATGTAATGTGTCTTACCTGGTGTATTTTAACAGTAATGCTTGTTCTGTGTCCCCATGTGCATAATGGAGTCTTGTCTGTGAAATGTCTGTGTGTATTGTAAAGGGTGGGACATTGTATATTGAATAGTGATGTCTGTCCTATTGTCCCCACATGTGTATTAGCGATTTCCCTTTGTCCTGAGAGATAATTGAATGACTCCTCAATTGTCTCCAGGACAGAAGACATGTGTATTCGTCTGCCTGTGATGATTGCATTACCCATGTAGGGTGATGGTATCACAGGCAGAGGGAGGGATATGCTGGGGGTGTCTGTATTGTCCCAATGTGTGTGATTGGCTGCTGTATCCCGTGTGCAGTCTTCCTTCTGGTCCCCTAGGGAGTGTCCACCAGGTGGGAGATCTGGATAAATACCAGGCAGGTAGCCCTTAATAAATGTTAGAATTCCTGTTTACCCTCAATACGGAGCCTCGTCTCGTTCTTGGGGATTCACTGTATGCTGTTAGAGACTGATTGCCAGGAGTGTAAGCTGATTGTCTGCTTTTCCTGTTCGTCTGCTAGCAGCTATTTGGGAGGTTCCAGTACGGGAGTTGGAGTGCTATTTTGTATCCAGTTCGGGAGTTTGGTGTTCTGCAGTAGCTGGGCCTATATCTCTGTAAAGGGGCCGATCGCCTAAGCGGTTTTACCCCTTGTCTGCAGAAGCGGTCCGTTACAATTGGTGGCGAGCAGCGGGATCGTTCCTACAGCCAGAAGGACAGCTACAGGAGACACCATTTCCTTGGATTTACAAGTGGGGGCAACGCATGTCCCAGTACAGCGACCCTAAAAGCACCAGAATGGAACCAGCAGTGTCATACGAGGAGGGAGGACCTGGATGGCCGGGATGCATTAAGGAAAGGCATCTGGTACCAGGCCCTGGACAATGTACAATACCAGCGGGGTGAGAGTCTCCCCAGTGAAGAGCAGCGGTGGCAGAAGCAAGTGGCCCTGCGGATGCCCTTTCTGGGGAGAGCAGCCCCTGGATGAATGGGTGAAGGAACTAGAGCACCGGGTATGGCAGGAGCTATGGCTGGAGAATGCCTACCAGGCGCTCTGGTGGTATATGGCACAGTATATACCCTGGACAGCCGAGCATGACAAGCCAGAGGGAGAGGAGTTTGATGGTTCTGGCTTGTTATGGGAGTCCTTTACAGAGCCTGACTCGGGAGTCCTGCGCAGAACAGACTTCAGGACATTTTCTACGAGAGGGAGGCTAGGCATGGCGAGGATGACCCCATGAGGTAGAGCAAGACCTGGCTCACCTAGCAACCCTGGAGTGGGAACTGGAGCAGGACTACCGAGATCTCTTCCACTCCATTGGGAAGGCTCAGCAGGACAGCAAGGTGACAGATCCAGTTCCAGACCCATTCCGCTGGGAAGACATTGTGAAATTTACTGGGAGGAACCCCAGGCGGCAGGTGGAGATGGGACCGAGGTCTCTCCACCGGTATTGCAGGAGTGGGAGCCTGAGCTCCATTCCCCAGCGGGAGATATTGCAGGGAGTGGGAGCCTGAGCTCCATTCCCCAGCGGGAGATATTGCAGGGAATTGGGGCCTGAGCTCCATTCCCCAGCGGGAGATATTGCAGGGAGTGGGAGCCTGAGCTCCATTCCCCAGCGGGAGAGATATTACAGGGGTGGGAGCCTGAGCTCCATTCCCCAGCGGCAGAGCTGAGCTACAGGGGGCAGAGGTAGTTGTTCCTGCCCCACAGCAGCAGCGTGATTTTTCGGGAGTAGGGACCGGTCTCCATTCCCCAGCTGACAGTATTATTTGTTGGGAGTGGGAGCCCGGTCTCCAGTCCCCAGCGGCAGAGTAACCAGCAGGAAATAGAGAGCCCAGTCTCCTTTCTCCAGCAGCAGGACTCTGTATTGGGAGGAGAGACAGTCGGTCTCCCTCCACTGAGAGGAAGGTATGTATGGGAGAGGAGCTTACTACCACCTCTCCCCAGCGGCGGATCATTAATGGGCAGGGAATAGAGAGCTCAGTCTCCTTTCCCCAGCAGCAGAGCTGTGTAACCGAAGGGAGACAGTCGGTCTCCAGCAGCAGGGCTGGTATATCTAAAGGGAGACAGTCGGTCTCCCCTCCAACAACCAGGCTTCAACCAGGCTGCCCTCCAGTAGCGCTGGCAACAGGAGCAGAGTGACGCGGGTCTCTGCCCATGCAGCACTCCACCAAGTCAGCGTACCCGTACCCAGCACTAGCCGTGGTGAGGCACCTGGACATGGACAAGCTTCTCCTCACCCAGTTGCAGTAACTATTTATTGTGGAGTGTGGGCTGTGCTGTTGATTGTGTTTTGTGGGTGGGCTGCTGGACTAACAAGGGCACTGACCGGCAGGAGGTCAGATACCCTGTTAGTCTGTTTGGAAAAGGGAGAGATGTGACGAGACCAATCTCGCCACATTGCATTGGAGAAACCTGGTTGCTCGCCTGCTGCCTTTGGACTATGGCCCCCTGTTAAAGACATCTTTTTACCTGCAGAAAAGCTTAATTCGTGCTTTTCTGCCTGCGAGTTCGGTAGTTTTGGTTGAATGTGTTATACCCCAGATAGGAATCCCATGGAGCCCATTCGTATGAAACTGACTGTAAAGACTTTGGCTCCATGGCGATTAAACTGTATTAGGTGGTCTGACGCCATTCACTTAATAATGTGCGCTCAGACCTGAGCTATCTGGGGATATGTTAAATGTATAGTTTTAATGTAATGTGTCTTACCTGGTGTATTTTAACAGTAATGCTTGTTCTGTGTCCCCATGTGCATAATGGAGTCTTGTCTGTGAAATGTCTGTGTGTATTGTAAAGGGTGGGACATTGTATATTGAATAGTGATGTCTGTCCTATTGTCCCCACGTGTGTATTGGCGATTTCCTTTGTCCTGAGAGATAATTGAATGACTCCTCAATTGTCTCCAGGACAGAAGACAGTGTATCATTCGTCTGCCTGTGATGATTGCATTACCCATGTAGGGTGATGGTATCTACAGGCAGAGGAGAGATATGCTGGGGTGTCTGTATTGTCCCAATGTGTGTGATTGGCTGCTGTATCCCGTGTCGCAGTCTTCCTTCTGGTCCCTAGAGTGTCCACCAGGTGGGAGATCTGGATAAATACCAGGCAGGTAGCCCTTAATAAAAGTTAGAATTCCTGTTTACCCTCAATACGGAGCCTCGTCTCGTTCTTGGGGGGATTCACTGTATGCTGTTAGAGACTGATTGCCAGGAGTGTAAGCTGATTGTCTGCTTTTCCTGTTCGTCTGCTAGCAGCTATTTGGGAGGTTCCAGTACGGGAGTTGGAGTGCTATTTTGTATCCAGTTCGGGAGTTTGGTGTTCTGCAGTAGCTGGGCCTATATCTCTGTAAAGGGGGCCGATCGCCTAAACGGTTTTTACCCCTTGTCTGCAGAAGCGGTCCGTTACAGGTATGCTAAATTCTAAATTTAATTTTTGCTGTTTTGTTTTTTTCCCCTCAGAGGCCTGCACTGTAGTTTAAGAAAGTAGCTGCTATTGTGAGACAAATGTGATGGTGAGGATTGGATATGGGGACAATCACACCCTCCCGGAATGTGGCTGGTGGTAATCAGGGCGTATTCTCTTTTACGCATTCTGATTGTGCACCAGTTTGCATATTTTTAACGTTGGTACATTATTCTCCTTAGCAGCAAGCTTAATGATTTTTATATATTTTTTTTTTAACAGATTGCATGTTCCTTTAATAGGAAGCAGCATTCAATCTGGGATTTTTCGATTAGTTACTGGGGTCTCGTGATATTGTGTGGGAACTACTGTCTAAATTCAAGGGTTGCTGCTGAGCGAGAGGTTTTGATCAGTCACTGCAAAAGGGCTTTGTGTGCTGTAAAGCTTGACTATATAGGATCATATAGGCAAAGGAAAGTGAGTTGATGAGCTTTTTCTAAGGAGACAAGGTGGTATATATCACCCGGGCATACCAATAGCTGTGTGCAATTGGAAGCCCTATCCTGTGGTCAGGTCACTATTCAGAGCCAAAACCGAGGCTGGTATATCTCATTAGGAGACTCAGAGGGCCACCGTGTGTCGGTGCGAGCCCGGGCTGCCGTGTGTCGGCAAGAGCCCCATTCCTCACGCTGCTAGTCCTTTTCCTGAGGTCTAACTTGGATGAACGGAGTCCGTGTGTCGGTGCCAGAAATCCTAGGGCAACTCAGAGGCGAGCGAAGGGGGTAGCAGCCGTCCAGGCGTGTGTCGCGGGACACTGTAGGTGGACGCACCTACTTTTAGAAGGCTCGAGCATTGGGTATAGGGAAAATTAGGGACCAGAAGGGTACCACTTCTGAGTATAGAACAGCCAAGCAGCACATGAAATCCATCTATGGAGGAGGAGTTGTTAAGCCCTCAAAGATTGGCACCAATGGACTGTAGGTTCAGAGTGAATCCATCCCCAAAGATGGGGACTTTTTGAGGTCTGGATTTGGGGAAAAGTTCGTCCGAGAATTCTCCACTAGACTCCAAAGCCATGGTTCCCTCCAGAAGGCAGAACTGTGGCTGCACAAATTCATCGAGCTCCAGCAACAGGGCATTCAAAAGTCCCAGACAGTGTGAACTATCACTATCATGTACTCCCGTCCAACTAACACTACGGACTCCAATACTCTCTCTCATCTCTCTCTCTCTCATCCCTCCCTCATCTCTCCATCTAACCTTGAGATGATGCACCATGTTGAACCCAGCTTCTCTTCGTCCTGGTTTTAAGGACGATGAGAAGGGGGAAAGTGGGGTAGAAAACACCCATTTTCAAACTTTTTACTAACCATTCTAACCTATTAACTGTCAATTTTCTCAAGAACCATCACGACTGCCTTTTCTTTGACAGTAGTTGGGTCAGATTTTTGCTAGGAGAAATCACAACTGACCCATGGCCTGAATGTTCTGCTGTAGCCCTTTCAATGTCCACCACTGGGTTCGGGAGTCTCTCCCAGACCCAGACTCAATAACCAGTGTTCTTTCTAGTTAACCAGGTGATTGGGTCGTGCTAAAGAAACATCCAAAGACAGGACTAGAGCCGGGATATCTTGGGCCATTCCAGGTGCTGCTGAGGATGCCAACCTCTCTGAAGTCTGAGGGACGAGACAACTGGATCCAGACCAGTCACTGCAAGAAGCTGTTCAACTACGTCAAAGGATGAGGAGTATCACTTTTGTTTACTTGTTTACTTTCATTCTTAGGAAGGGAAGGCACCTCAAATTGGCAAGGGCCACAAGAAGACATTTGTTAGTAGCACATCCTAGAGGGTAATATCAGATATAGGTTTAATAGTAGCTCCGGCTCCTTGTTTGTTAATCCTGTATGGGTGTCCGGCAGCTAGGCGGCCCGCAGATGAGGTAAAGGAGATAGGTTGGTGGGGTCCTCCAGTTGTGAGGCAGTCATTACTGGAGGCCCGTGACTGTCAGAAGTTCTTGTTTGGAGTTGACAGGTCTGTACTATTTCCTATGCGGGTTAGCCATTTTATAAGGTAATTTCCCTAATGTCAGAGGGTCATGTGTCCTGGTAAAGCTGGTCCCGGAATCTTACATTGCAGCTGATTGGGAGGTTTTAGGGCTCCTTGGTTTTCCATTGGATCCGGGCATGTACTTATGTTTTTCGTTTCCATTAATTCTATATGCCTGATGTATAACCAACCGAGTACGAGATGCCCTGAAGACCAAAACCATCAACCAGATGCTGAGGAATAATCATCGAGGGACACTGAGCAGCATATGACAAAGAGGAGGGACTGTTGTGGAAATTATTATGATGTGTTTTCTAATATTGTCATCGTGTCTCTCAGTGTGTAAACCACTGGAAGTGGATATCTTGCTGCGGATATAGAGACGCAGCAAGCAGTGTTTTCTTGGCGAATGGATAGATGCCGGCTGGGCCCCGCCCAAAGGGCAGATTTATTGGCTTGGCGTGTATGCATTTATTAAGAGAACAATATACGGAAAGGAACGTGCATTCGTTATTTCCAGTGTGCCTGATCAACCGCTGGAGATGGTGACGCTGTTCCTATAAGTAGGCCCACATAAGAATCCTGGTGAGCCTTGTTGAGCATTGATCACTGATCGGTGCTGAACAAGACTCCCCCTAGTGGTGACTGAGAGACATGTTGTGGTATTCTTTCTATGTGTGTGACATCACTTCCTGTATGACTGTACTTTACCTGAAGGGAGTGGTCAGGTGTTGGGCCCGCCCACTTCCTATTTGTTATCCCTTGGTCTATGTAAATAAAGAAAGGTTCTGAGAGGGCAGTCTCTCTACAGATCTCAACCATGAAACATCTTAAAGCATTACTGGAATAGTGCGGCCTTTCCTTACACAAAAGAGCTGATACACGTGCTTGGGAGCGCGGGGTAAGGGAAATTACTATAACAGTAGATTTCTACTGAAACGTATGAATTCTTGTTGCATAAATAAAATCATCATCATCACTAAAACTATATAGAAAATGTACCTGAACAAAAATACTAACAGGTTAACATGGATCACTCCAGGTGTCTCCAGGTGTGTTTTTTTCTTTTTCCGGTAGGAAGAGTGAAGCTAGCCATACATTGAAAAATTCAGTGGCCAATTTAGACTGCTTCTTGCTTACTGCATCAGGACACACAAGGTAGTGCCTGAAAGCTGATAGCTTGGCAAAAGTCACTGTGATGTGTTTAATTATTATTATTTTTTTCAGCAAATGTCAGATACAGCGGTGGTCAATGTTTAGAAAAAGTTAATTGTGCCAAACAAGAGATGTACTGTCCATCAGCAGAAGCTCAGCCAAGATCACAGGCAGGCAGAGATAGGTCTGTCAATTGTCAATTTATCGTAATGTATGGCAATGTCATCCATAGCGACAGCCTTCAAGGACCAACTGTGAACCATACATTGTCTGAAAAGCAGCACCCTAAAATCTCCAGCCAGCTTAACACACTTAAATACAGATGGGATAAAACTCAGTCATGACCTTAATACTGCAGGTTTTTTGTATTAATTTATATGATATTGTGAACTTTATAGGTAAACAATCATAAAAAATATGACACCAGCTTAAACAACAATAATAAAGATAATAAAAGTAACATGGTTGCATTTTTTCAGTGAAAGTTATAGCTCAAGCTAGAAGTGCACCTGGGGGGAGGGGTATACAGGACTGGCAAGGCATGTGCTCCTGAGGCTGGGTACTGGGAGGGCAGTTCCAACAAGCCACTCTGCCTTAGCCAGGATATTTAAGGCCCCCACACACATCAGTGTATTGTCAGCCAAACGTGCCAAAAATAGAAGATTCTGCCAACAGTTTAATGTGTGTGGGGAGCTCCCGACTCTCCCCCAACACATGTTGTACTGTATGTGTATGGCTTTCTTTTGATCATGTTATGTAGAGGATTAACATAACTGGCTTGAGAGATTAGACAATAGAAAAAAAAAAGATTAGTCTACAGATTGTAAGCTTTGATATACATAAACATGGTCAAACACATTTCAATTCCTAAAAGTGTACTTCTGCTATTTACTGTCATTTTCTGGCTACCAAAGCTCCATCACTTTTTATAACTTTTAGTTTTTTTATACATAAATTCAACTCTTATTGCAATAGCTTTTTCTGATATGGGTATTTTTCCTGAATATTTAGGATTTGATAGTTTATTAGGAGCCATAGTTAATCTGGCCAGATTCTAAATGTGGAATGTAGACCTGACTGCAATATGCTCCATCTGGACTAGCCAAATGACCGTGCTGACATCCGCTGATTTTATCATTGTCAAGCAGGTAACCATTTACACTGTCCCCAAAGAGTATGACAAATATTATTTTTTTGCAGAAGATGTCAAATTTACTAGCCTGAAGCTATATGTCTCAGACAAATCTTATCCAATATGAAGTCTTCTTGTAACATTCAAAAATAATTGTGTCTTGAGATATGTCATCTTCAATGACAGCATTCAAGATGGTTGACATCACACTAAGTGATATCAGTTCAATCTGCACCTTAAAGAGGGAGAATGGACCTGAAAGCAGTGGTCATTTCAGCTTTGATAATGATTATTCTCTCATTTCTGACTCAATACTAAATACAAGTCATCAGCTACTTTCATTCTCTGATTTATGAACTGCAAAGGGACCTTCTGAATATTCTTCTTTATTTGCAGTCCTACTTTGGCCAAATACATGTCTTCTACCCACATGTTTATACATTTTGGAGTCTTTGATGTCTATTATTTAGATTTAGAGTTTTAATATTATATTTTGGCAACTTTTTCACTGTAGCATATTCTCCAAGTCAATATACTATATGAGAAAATGCTATTTCTATGTATTAATATGTCAATCAACTGTCAGTATCATCAATCAGCTTACACATATAACGGAGCTGAATCTGTCAATATATCAAAGGTGAGTTTGTCATTTGGCACACAATGCTATAATATCTTTATCCATGGTTTTCTTTCAAACTTTGTATAGACATTTATGTTCTTTCATTTAAAGTGTACCTAACCTTTCAACAATGTTTGCGTTAAAGGGGTTGTCTCACTTCAGCAAATGGCATTTATCACATAGACAAAGTTAAAGGGTATCCGTCAGAAGATGCCTATGAAACCTATCAAACTGGATGAACTGTTGCATATGCGCTTGGCAGCTGAAGGCATCTGTGTTGACCATATTTTTATATGTGCCCGCATTTTAAGTAAAGTGAAGTTTTGATATATATGCAAATGAGCCTCTAGGAGCAACAGAGGCATTGCCATTACACCTGGAGGGTTTGCTCTCTCTACAACTGGCGCACCCTCTGTACTTTGATTGACAGTGTTTCTTATGGTATGCATTCACAGCCATTGTTGCTGGATTGCAGGGTAGTCACAATGCCTGGGTACGAGCAAATTACATTAGTAAATGTCTTGTATTAAGTTTGTCTATATGATAAATACCAGTTCTTCAAGTGAGACAACTCCTTTATTCAACAGTACAGTGTGTGTACATGAGGAATAATACTATTTCCGGATAGTAGATGACTTGTATCTGGCATCTTCTAGCAGTTTTCTTATCTGTATGCTATATCTTCAATTTGCAGTTCTCCCAGACCTCGTAGGTGGTAACTAGCTGTCATCCACTACACAAACTAAAGTAGAATCTCACTCAGAATCAGGATCATGAAGTACATTACAGAGATGTACTGACCTGTACTGTTGTCAATATAGCACTTAGTCTGAGATATTAACTCTCTAGTTAGCTCTGAAGTCTCTATGGCTCTGTGTGTCTTACTCAGCTTCTGCTCACTCCTCTCCCCTCTCCT
Source organism: Bufotes viridis (assembly GCA_033119425.1). Classification (NCBI taxonomy): domain Eukaryota; kingdom Metazoa; phylum Chordata; class Amphibia; order Anura; family Bufonidae; genus Bufotes; species Bufotes viridis. The sequence goes on along the minus strand of CM065595.1, from coordinate 45,749,857 downwards.
TTCCAAAGACTTGTATGGGATGATGTAAACTGATCTTTCAGGAGATAGTCGTCCTGGTCTCAACACAACATATTTCTCATAAATTTCAGAAACAAATTAATTTTACAAGAGGGTGGAGGGAGGGAAAGACAGAGCTGATAACTACAGGCATTTTTTTCTAATAAGATATATTGAAATGTTTCTCATGGTCTCTTGAGCTATAGACTTATGCAAAGTTGTATGCAATATTAGTGCTAATTTACTTTTATGCTTCTTATACTACTTGAAATACAATTAAAAAAAGGTTTACTGAAAGGAAAGTTCCAGAAAAAGTGTATTTTTTTACACCATATAATGTGATCACTGTGTTTACTATGTTCACAATATGTTTTTTTTACATCCTTTACATTGTAACAGTTATTGATTTATCTCCATATATTTCCACCCTAGCACAATTGCATCAGACTCCACTAGCATAAGTTATTTAATTATTTTCTCCACCAGCGTCAGTTGGGGTATTCCTATTTTTAAAAGTTATACTATATTTGCAGAGTAGGGAATAACTATTAGATCATTGGTGGTCCTCTCACTGGAACCCCCCCCCCAATCATGAGAACCGGTACCTAATACCCTTCACAGGACCCCGAAATGAATGCAGTGAAAAGCAGACATGTGGCTCTGTTCATTTCTGAGTGGTGCAAAGGGTACAGGGTACCCATTCCCATGATTGATGGGGGTCTCAGCAGAAGAAAAGGGAGCAAATAACTTAATAACTGGAATACTCCTTTAAGGAAATTCTAAAAATGTTGGCATGAACCACAGCTAGTGGTGAGACAGAGGAATCACCATGTTTTCATTAATGAGACTCAGTAGAAAGCAATTGAGAAAACATAGATTAATTTAATATAGTGCCACGGTTGAACAGGTCCAAAAGTTTGTCAGCGGATCCTTGGACTCTAACACACTAAGGAGCAATCATAGGAGCAATCATAATGGGACATATTATGAAAAAAACAAAGCTGCCAACCTCCAATTTTTGAGCTTAAAGAGATGTTATGACTGGTTTATATTTATAACCTATCATCAGAATAGGTCATTAGTATTTTATCAGTGAGGGTCCGACACCCTGGACTCATTCCAGTCAGCTGTTTTGGGAGGCTGTGGTTCTCCGATGAGAATACCTTCTTGCAGATTACCATACAGCAGTGCTCAGTGCTCCAGTGAGCTCCATGGCCACCTCAAATAGCTGGTTGGTGGGGGTCCCGGGTGTAAGACCCTTCCAATCAGATACTGGAGACTATCTTGTGATCAGTATAAAACAGGAAAACCTATTAAATAATCACTAGCATTCTAGAGCGTTTTTTTTATGCAGTATTATAGGGTGACTGGTTATTTTTCTGTAAATATGGAGCCTAGAAATTCTGGAATTAAACCACATTTCTGAGTTGGACATCTTCAATTGTTCATTTCATTCGTTTGTCATACCAGCTTCATTGTACTTACATTTAATATTCTTCACTTTCCAAATGTTTTAAATATGTTTATCTCTTTATTTTATTTAAGAATTGTCCCTGGCTCTAATCTGTCCACCCCCGTAATGCTTGCAGATTTGGCATTTTGTAATGACAGCAACATCCCAAAGAATCAATAGTTATTTAATTCCCAACAAGCTCTCAAGTCCATTAAACCTGATTACATTCACCCATTTCAGTTGGGTGCAGTTATTTTTCCTACACCGGCACTTAATCTATAACAGGAACTTATGAGAACTTTCAAAAGCCATTTCAGCATCAATCAGCATATAGTGAAAGGCACAATTTTCTTGTAATTATTTATTGGACTGGATGGCGATGGATTTGACTGAGCTCCAGAATTCGACCTTCACTCATCCAAATAAAAAAATAAAATAAAATGATGGACACTTTAGTGTTTCCATTATTTACGCTGTTTCATTTTATCATTATTATGCACATAAATGGAATTCACAGATAATTTAAGGCCATATTTCTAGATACCAGTGGTGATAATACTTGATCATGTGCAGAGGGACCATTGTATAAAAGGACATCAATACCAGTGCTGACAACATTGGATTTGTAGATAATATGAATTTCCAAATGATCTAAAGGTAATTAAAAAGACTGCCACAGGCCATAACAATTTTCAGGATAAGTCCTTCTTTGGATCAGGGAGACATGATAAAAATCATGTTTGTGTATAAACTAAGCTTTCTTTTTGGATGTCCTTTTTTCACCTTAGGGAATTGCGATATAAGCAAGTCTATCAATGACCTCAGACATAAGGATAGCTAATCTCTGGAGCTATTTTTGCTCCTGACTAAACAGCGCAGCAGTTTTTATGACACTACGTGATTGATTCTGTAATTTTGACTACTTTCAAAATCTGTGCTTGAGGTTTGTGAATAGAAACATTCCTTCAAGGCTGGTTAAGAGAGATCCTTGTCTCTGTTCGGACATGATCAAGGAAGCATTTCAGCCTCTATAGAGAGATAAAAGAAACACGGTGCTTCTAGAGTAATACGTTTCAGTAAAGGACGATGTGAAAGATAATGGGCTGCTCACCTTCAATGGATGTGTGATGGAGCACAACTTCATGTATAGCAAGGTATCAGTTATAAGGCTGCTGCGTGTCCCCAGATCTACATGCCAAACACAGGAATGGGTGAAATCGGTATAGCAATAGAATGATCCAGTGTCGTGACAAAACTGCTAGGAAATTCTGAATAAACATTATGGGGAGTAATTTTCCCTTTATCAAGTCATATTGCTGGCAGCCCCCTAACCTGTAGTTCAAATAAAGACAATTTTTGGTGCAATCTCCCTGCTGAAGAGTATTTCCTGGCATCGCGGTCGCGACACTGGATCATTTAATTGTACTGCATTTCTGCCTCAGTCTGCGAACAAGAAGCTTTAAATTCACTGATAGCATGTACAGATCTTGGAAATGGCAAATATTTAAAACAGAAAGTAGATCATAAAGTTGATGCACTTTTCACCAATCAAAAAAAAAATTATTAACATTTTTGGTAAATGTCTCTGTTGAGGGATATTAAGGTTTATCCCACAAATGTAAAACTGTTTTTTACTCACACTTTCTTCCGCTACTTCCCTTTTTGTGGGTTGGCACATCAAGCACCTGCATTGCATTCAGGATGCATTGTACTTAGCTCTTATTAACTCCATCCCCTCCTGCATGGAAAATCATCCCTCACATATACGGAGGCCCAGGGATACATATGGAGGGTAAGACTTAAACAATTATACTGTAGTTCCATGAATCAGGCAGTAGGAATGAATGACTGAAAGGTGCATGAGCCTCTCTACCTGTTTCACTATGGCAGGGATGGCCAACCTGTGGCTCTCCAGCTGTTGCAAAATTGTAACTCCCCTCATGCAAAAACTTTCTACAGCTATCAGCCAACAGCAGTGCATGGTGAGAATTGGGGTTTTACAACAGCTGGAGAGCCGCAGGTTGGCCATCCCTGCACTATAGGATCACTATGCCAGCACCGAGAGGGAGCAAGGAAGCTACTGAGCATGCCAGTCCACCACTGTATGCAGCAGAAATTTGACCAGCAGGGGGTGCTACCAGAGAGGGAAATGTAATGTCCATGTAGAACCGACACATATTTTTATTGCATGTATATTGCAGTAGTACTTTCCATGAAATACCCTATTCATTACATAGTAATTGGCGGTATAACCCAATTAATAATTGGTAAAATAATTTTAAAAAATCTAAGGAAAGGAAAACAGCAATCTGTAATTCCAATTAGGAAGAAATTCTATTGGGCACCAGCGAACAAAATCCTGATCCTGGAATGAAGTTTATATAATCCTAGCCCAGCACTCTTAGGTATGCATATATAATATCTCTGCAAGGGCTTCAATTCCTTAGGAAATATGGTAAAAAGAGGAGTTTCAGAGTGCTAAGGATAGATTGTGGGCAAGGGACACAATGCAAATGTTCTGCAATGGTCTAAGGCAGGCAGATATGAGCTTTACATTTTAAACACAGACATGAGAAGCCATGATGGTGGAGTAGCTCATATTGATGTTTTACTGCAGTGTCTATGTATCTTATAAGCAGACTACATTCTGGTAGAAAAAGAGGGTAAAGGAAGACACCAGAGAAGGGTCCATCCACCCTGCAGAGGCTGCAAAGCGAGCTGCAAAGTTTCTGTTTGACTCTGTAAAGAAATGTCCTTCCATAGAAGAAATGCCACACTTGATTAGTATGGCCCTGCACTAGGCATAACAAAGTGTATGGCCACGTCCACTGACAGTATTATAGTAAGTCATTTACTTCACAATTTGTATATTCAAGGTGTTGTCCTAAAAAACAGAGGTGCAAATCTTTCCATTAGGGTGGTCTCACACTGTGCTTTTTGTTTTTTTACAAAAGGCCATTTTGCCTGCATTTTTTAGCAAAAAATGCTACAGCCAGATATTACCTAATGGCCAATAAAAAATTGACTGACGCTTTTTACATTTTAAGAAAGTTACTCGCATTTTTTTATTTTTTTATCCACCTGAGGGTTTTTAGTTTTTTTTGAATGGCAGCATGCTTTTGTTTTGGCATTTCTTGAAACTTTACCCATATAATCCTTTATCGGGAAAAAGTTTGAAAAAATGCAAGTAAAATGTTGTGTAACTATAAGTTATCACACCCTCCCCTGAAAAAAAAATATACACTTTGATGAATTTCATGGTATTTTTTAAGAAAAACAAAAAACTGGTGTGAAAGCATCTGAAATGCTTTTTCTGTGTAGGTTCCATACTTGGTTTTGGCTACACGAGATCTAACACTGCACTATCATTAGTTGTGCACACAAGGAGAATATTTGGAAAATATATAAATGCATGGTAATGAAAGAAAAAGAAGCTCAAGATTTCTGTTTTTATTGTGGTCCCTTAATGACTGGAATTAGGTTTCTCTCTCCTTAATACCTTCAATCAAAAATTGTTACCGCTGCAGAAAAGTTTATTTAGGAGCAAGCATGTTTAATGACGAGGATTAGCTCATTAAATTGATCATTTATTTATATGAATTCTAATTATGCAAATTAAAAGCATCTATTTAAATGAAAACGATTAATACATTCAAATTATGTTATTATAACACCTGAGCTAAACAAATTAAATCTGTCTAACGTTAGCAGCCTTCAAACTCAATAGTTTGCTAATGGTTAGGTAACTCCAATGAACATCAGCAGTGCTCATGCCATAGCTGCTGCTACTTTGCTACTTTTTTGTGGCTTTCTTTTTGATTTCCAATGTATTTTAGCTTTTTTGAATACCAAACTCTGCACATCTGAAGTCCATTAATTGTATTGGTTAGTATTCCAGTATGTAACAAGTAGTATGGTGGTAATGAGATCATCAGACTGGCCATTCAGTTGTCCTCACTATGGTTTATACCCGCTACACATACTTATGGTGATCTATCTCAGTTTATATCTGGTATAGAAAATGCTGGAGGAAAACTAAAGCAAGAAGCGAATCAATAGTTTTGAATGAGATCAGCCATACTCATCTAGCGCCTCACTTATGATGTAGAATGTAATATAGTGCTGGACAAAAAATGCGGCAGTCTATACAAGCCAGACCTGTGCATTATGGTGCACTATGTATACATAAAAAAAAAAATGTCTGTACACAAGTGAAGTTTGTACACCCAGCTTTTATTTACATCGTAAGGTCAAATGATTATTTATTGCAATGACTAGCGCAAAACTATGGTAAAGATACAACCTTTTGCAGCAATTTTGTGCTCCGTAAACTTCAAAATGTGAATTGACCAATGTATGCATAAAGGGCCCAATAGAGGACCAAAAAATGAGAATAAAGTTAAGGCCACATGTCACTAGAAGGCCAAGAAACAACCACAATTATTGTGTCAACATGCATTACTGCCAGTTGCTATGGTTTAAAAAAAATATGAAAACCCCATTTTGTCAGGTTTGTTTGGCCACCCTGCAGCGGTAACACTGAGAGAGACACTTGTAGAAAATGATTTGTGTGTTCTTGTAACTCATAGACTAAATAATAGTATGCAATGTCAACCAACTGCTTCTAAGCCTAGCATGATATTGGCATGTATTAAGCAAAGCATGGACTCACGGGACAGGTACTTAGTATTACTACTTTACAAATGATTGGTGTGGCCACATGTGAATTATATAGTTCAGGGCACCAGTTCAGAGAAAGGATGCCCTGGAGCTGGAAAAAGTACAAAGAAGAGCAACTAAACTGGGCATGGAGCGTCTAAGTTATGAAGAAAGGTTAAAAAAAATAAGAGGTGACACAATTAACCTATATAAATCTATAAATGGCTTGTATAAAAAAATATGGTGAAAGCCTGTTCCATGTAAAATACCCACAAAAGACAAAGGGGCACTACCTCCCTCTAGAGAAGAAAAAGTCCAGTCTCCAGGGGCTACAAGGCTTCTTCACCAGAAGAACTGTGAATCTATGGAATAGTCACCTCACAGCAGAAACAGTGGGTGGTTTAAATAAAGGCTTAGATGAATTCTAAGAAATAAATAACATTAATGATTATGTAACTGGGTAAGAGTCTGGTTTCTCACTCACGTTTTCTAAATTAACATCTCCACTCGTCCCCGAATTGAACTTGATGGACCTATGCCTTTTTTAACTCTAACTACATAACCTACTATCTTACCCTATCTAATCTGTGAACAGCTGCTTATTAACAGGTTTCAGGTAGTTTTGTATAGCACAAATAGTAAAAATGATGTAATACACATACATATGGTCAGAATTCAAATGATTATAATGATACCTTAAGGATCACGGTTATACATAGCTCTTAATCTGCAGGCAGAGGATAAATATGTCATGCTCAATATCTACTAGTAATACACAGATAATCTAACATACATTGTATTGTAGTTTTAAAAAGACAAAATAATGCCTTGGGTTTTACATATGCAGAACATGAATAATAGAAACATTAATTAAATTGACATTTTGACCCACATCTAACTCCATACAGTGGAAATGGCAAATCTTTGCGTACCTATCATTCTTAGCAGAATAACAGATTTCAGGATCATTTACTTCCTACACCTTGTAATTGGAAAAAGGTCATTTCCATGGTACTGCCCCTGTACTGATTCATTTAGTCATGCTACAGATCCAGAAGAAAAGCTGCTGAAATTCCAGGGTTTTTCAACATGAGCTCAGTTTTCCTAGAGGTGATAATGAAGATCACCTTTTTAAGTAGCATATTATCTAAATCTCTATATATAGTATTATGCTGCATAGTATGTACTATACCGTCCAGCCTTACCATATGATATTGTAGGATGAGTTATCCATCTTGCCATTTCAAGCTGATTTGCGTGTATGTTTAAATATGGTCTTGTTGATAATTGAGGAGTAATGTATTTCAGTGGAAAATGAAAAATTTCATTGTAAATATTTAAGGGATAGATCTAGGATTGGCATATTGAGCTTAATAAATGGCTACATTACGTCTTTATATGGTACTTATGCTGAACGTAATAGCCACACCATAATCTTCTGCTGTACTCTATGATCCGTCATGGGAGTGTTGTGTCCCTTAGAAAGCTGCAATGGATAGAAAATCCTCTTCTCTGCCCTGTGGTCAACCTTGCAAAGTGGTGGTATGAATTTTAAACAGGAGTTAGATCAATACAAGCAAATATAGCTCAACTACACCATTTATTCAGCCATGAGAGATGTCAATATACAGATTAGGGTGATCCATCTTTTTGATTTCCCACTGTCTTCTTACTGACTACATGAGAGCTTTTGCCTGTATTAAAAGTGTTTGCTTTCTCAACCATAAAAATTCCAATTATTACACTAAGTGCACTAGAGTTAAGCTGCTTGTTGCGAGTTGTCTTGTATTACCTGAACAACTCCTGTGAAGTATGGATCTACAGACAGAATCATGGCCAGTCCACGGGAATGTGACAAAACTCCTTGAGATGACAGCATGATTTGACTGATTGCATAAGTCCCTCTATAGCGAAACACATCAGTGAAAAGTCAAAGGGACATCAAAACAGCCCATCTGAACTTTTGAGCTCAAGGCAAGATTATTTCTGGCGGGCCACAGTCATCAGAAGCAGGTATTAGAGCTAAGTATTTTCTTAAAAGACAACAGTTTCAAGTTAAAGGCACCTCCACTTATTTTATTATAAGTCTGGCTGCCATTCCTATCCCAGAATAATTTTGTATTTTTTTTTTAATTGCAGTAGTTCTCTTGTATATTCCAGTTAAAGCTATAACGGTATTTTTAGTATCACTGGAAAATATCGAAGTGAGAAAGATAAGAAATAAAAAGGTAAACTATAGATAGATGGATAGATCTCTCTATATATATATATATATATATATATATATATATATATATACTGTATATTATGACCACTTCTACTTTCTTATTTGGTAGCAGGTAGCTCATAGAGAACGTCAGGTGTCATATGCTGCCTTGGTGGGTATACACGTTTTGCGATAGACTGCACACATATCCCTCAATACTGTTATGGCTAAAAGGGGTCAATTATTGGAGTTGCAAAATTGGATGATTATCGGCTTTTGGGCCAAGGGTGGCAGTAATACTGAAACTGTGCAGTTTGTGAACTATTCATGTGCTGCTGTAGTGAAAGTGTATTCTTAGTGGACATATGGGGCCATTGTGAATAAGTGATGTGGAAACTGCGGATCACGACATGCCATTGAGGTGAATGTCGGCTACAAGGTAGGCATGGGTGGACCAACAAGCTACAGTGGAGCATCTCACTGGCAAAATAAACCAGGGAGTTGTTAACAGACATAAGTCCATAACAAAAGATCAGTGAAAACTACTGTGTATGAAGTTCAGAAGCAGTGGAGGATAACTACAACTCTGCCAAAGAATAAAAGTATTCATTTTTTGCGTCAGTATTGGAATAGAAGTGAAATGAGAAATGAGAAGTGAATCACTGCTGAGGCGCTTCGATGGCGGGACCTGTAGTAAAAGCTAAAATATGGACTATGAAAAGTTAAAACACCTTTTATATGAAAATTCTCCTTAATGTTTTGTTAATGTTTCCTCTGTTGAATTAGTTAAATGTTAATTACAGACAATTGACCTTTATCATAATTATTATTTCTTTCTAGATAGTTGTAGAAAAAGGTTTAAGTTAATCTTTTTATAAACCTACACACAATGATTGGAAACACCTAATAAAAACTAATGGGGTAGATTTACTAATAATCTCTAAAATTTAGACAGTGTAAACCTAAAGGCTATAAACAATTTCATGGGAATGATTGAAGTTGACTCATTTTGGCCTAAATTTTTTTTTTTGCAATTGGTTTCTATTAAAAATTGTCAGCAATGTATGTGATACAAGGGTTAAATTTCAGTCTATTTGCAGACTGTCACTTTCTGTTTAAGCAGTGTCCCATCAGATGATGTCTCATGTAGAGTTCTTATCTCTGATTCTTTGACCTCATAGACACTCATTTAAGCCTTATTCTTATCAGTTTAATTACAATTGAGCTGTAAAGAGTGTTTATGAGGTCAGAAGATTTGTATGACCCATCCTCTGACAGGACTCAGTAAACAGAAAATGACAGTCTGCAAATAGACTGAAATGTAGCCCTTGTATCACAAACATTGCTGACAATTTTTAATAGACACCAATTGCAAAAAAATAATTTTAGCCTAAAATGAATAAAATTCAATCATAAAAAAAAAAAAAAATTATACTAAAGGTGCCCATAGCCTTAAATTAAGCAGTCTAGGGGCTGATGCTAGTCGTTGATGCTGGATAATACATTTGGAGCACCTTTACACTCTATAGTTTATACTGTCTATTAGTTGGCTAACTTTATGCCAAAAAGTATCCAGAAGTGTAGCGGCACAGGCACAGTATCCGCTACAGTAGCAGCCGCAGAGCCTCTATGCTTGCCCTTCTACCAGATGCAAATTGTGGCACATATTAATTAGTAAATCTCCCCCACTGTCTATTATGGTGAAATCATGGAGCTTCCTCTTTATTACAAGCTTCTTTGTTACCAATGAGCCAAAATGTATAGCAGTCAGATTCTATAGCTGCATACAGTAATTGTGGGGCAAAAAACAAGATGAACAAGTTCTATAAAGATAGAGGGTAAGCCCTAGAAATTATTTCCTCTGATGGACCCAAGGAACATAGTTACAATATAGAATTTATAATTACAAGAATAAAGTATTATAAATGAATATGAATCTTTAATAAGCTGGCATTAAGCAGTATAGTAACAATAGGGATATTATCATACAGGTACAGTAATTGGCTCCTTACTGTTGTTACAAGAAATATATACATATGCTTGTGCGGCATATCCTATATGGCAAATTGTCATTAATTGACTCCCATGTATGACAGTTATGGTAGCAAATGAATAAAAGTCCCCTTCAGAAGCCACATAGTAGCCCCTGTCAGAAATGGACTAATATGACTGTCATTCTTAAAGTTGATAACCTAACCTTTAAATGTTTTCCATTTGAACCTTGAGAAGAGAGTCACATTATAGATATGTCATGTGAGTGTCATTTTTCTCTGTGGCCTTAACAGGTAGGTATACCCACGTGTGACTAATGAGCATTGCATTCGTTTCCAGCAGGAAAACAGTTTAATGGAAAGAAAGATCTTCTAAGAGACTGAAACTGATTAGCTATTAGTAACAAAAAGATGAGGTTGTCGACTTTAATGCTAATTTACCAGGCATGGTTTAATGACTTTGTAAGTAAGGTAAAATTCTGTGGAGCTTAGTTTTTTTTCCATTTACTTGTCCAACCTCAACAGGAAGCTAAGAGAAAATGGGTTGCACTAATTTCTCAAATGGTTACACTAAAATGTTGTTATCCAAATAGTTTGCTTACAACAGTTAAATGGTGTGAAGAAAAATGTGAAAAAATAGGAAGAAAGAAGAAAGAAAGGGAATTCCATATGATGTTCTTTTTTATTATCTTCTTTTTTTAAAATATGTGGAAGATGAAGGCTATTAATAGTGCAATATGTGTGGCCATCAGTAATATTATAATAGGGCATGACAATAGATATATGGTGTCATAGAGCAATTGTGGGATAAACATGCCTTGCAGACCTAAACATTTAAACATGAAACCACAAATAGGTCAGCCACAAAAGGAAATGTACCATGACATAACAAACTATAGGGCTAAAGATATCCATGGTAAGAAACCAAGAAAGCTGGAGCCTTATTGAGCATCAACTCAAGATTGTGGAGGACTACTTTTAGCAGTCCTAAACAATGTACACAAAAATTGTGTTACTAAAGCTCGAGAAGGCTCTTTAGAGATATTATTATAAAATGGTACTACAGGCAATAGTAGCAAGCAAAAGAAAGCAGGGTGGACAACCTATTTAAATTCCCATGTTTTATCGAAAAGCTACTCACTTATGGTAGCTCAATGTCAAAATGAACCAGGGGCCTACCAGTCGTGTGTTTGTGTATATGAGGCTCTGGAGCAGGCGGATGGTCACTGAACCTCTGCTAACAAAGTTGCATTGGCAGAAAAGGTTTCAGTTTGTGTGTCAGTATTGGAATTGGACCACTGCTTCTCGGCAAAGGTCGATGAGTGACATTTCCTGCTTTACTGAAGGATAGATTTTGGCATGTTAGGTGAGCAACATCAAAGAACAAACACCCTGTAACACTCTTAACCAACTTGCAGATCACTTACACTCATACATGCTCATTGTCTTTCCTGGGCTGGATAGGATCTTTCAGCAAGACAATGTGACATGGCTAGAAATGTCCAACATTGGTTGGAATAACCAAGACTTCCTACCCTGGCTTTCTAACTCCCCAGACTTGGACCCAATTGAGCATCTGTGTAATCACCTTGATCATTTTATTTGCTCTGTGTTTCCTTCCCACAGACATATCCAGCAGCTGTGGGATGCACTGTAGTCAACATGGCTCCAGATACCAGTGACAACCTACCCGGACCTTTTGAGTCCCAGCCCGTCTAGCTGCTGTCCGTGCTGCACGTGGCGATTACTCTGAATATTAGCAAGTGATCATAATGTGACTTTAATGTGTACTAGAAGGTTTGTACAAGAGTTAATGGATACTGTAAGACAACCACTAATGGCATTTCAGTGTCACAAATCATTCTACAATTCTGAATGGAATACATAATTAGGAGTATTTTTTAGAGAGCTTGGCTACTGATCTGTTTGTATGCGTCTCCGCATTTTTACTGTTTCTGTTCATTCTTTTAAAAGACTAAGCAAATCTTTTTATTTATTCAAAAGGAATATGAATATATATATATATATATATATATATATATATGTATATATATATATATATATATATATATATATATATATATATATATATCATTTATTTTCATTAGATTTTTTTGTTAAAGAATTTAAGCATTCTATATGCAGACGGTGAAACTAAAAGACAGAAAAAGTAATAGATTACAGGGTAAAGGAGGACTCTCGTTGCTGCCTGCTTGGATTATAAAATAATAAAAACTACTGTTTAACATTAAAATGATAAATGTCTTCTCTGCTACAAGTACATGTACCAAGATATAAACTTATCCATAGGACCAATCCCTCTAGATCCAACTAAACATTGGTTGTGTCGGTGTGCAGGGTTGTGATACAGTTGTCTGCATGAGTCCTAAGTCTTTTTAAGTAAAATAAAATATCTTACAATTTCCTAACAATTCTTCTAGGTTGTTTAACATCACAATGTTGCCTCCAATATCACTGTCTTTGTCAGAAGGGACTGCTTTCCTGCTGCTTTTCCTCCAAGGCCAAAAGCCTCAGGTAAAGTACTAGAGAGCATCAGTGATATAAAGGTCTCTGATGTAGAAAACAAATATACAGGGCAGCAGACTTGAGCTGACTGTACGAATAGTGATACATTGTGTCATAGTCGATCCTTATATGCTTTGATGCAGAAAACGTCTTAATGATCTGTGCCAATGGGCTAGTAATTCAAATGATCTAAATGCTGGACACAGTAAGTACTAGTGTTGGTCGCGAATATTCAAATTGTGAATTTTAATTGCAAATATCGCCACTTCGAGAATTCGCGAATATTTAGAATATAGTGCTATGTATTCATGAATAGTGTTGATCGCAAATATTCTAATCGCAAATTTATCACAAATATCGGCACTTATCAACATCCCTAGCAACCAATAGGAAAGTTGCCTACCCCTTAGTGTTGATCACGAATATTCTAATCGCAAATTTTTATCGCAAATATATTACATTGCCGATTTTCACAGTCAAGTAAATAATGACATGAGATCAAGAATTCTCAAATTTGCGAATTTATGTTGAACATTCGGCCAAAAATTTGCGAAGTATCGCAAATTTGAATATTGCCTATGCTGCTCATCACTAGTAAGTAACTGTATAATATATTGCACCTCCTGCTTATCATTATAAAATATTATTTCATTAGTGGTAGCATATTGTTCCACTTATTATATTTATATTCATATTAAGAAAAGATAGGGTCACCACCACAACCAGAAAAAGCTAAGCCTTATAGCTACGCTTGGGATAAAGTAACAGGCCGTGTAATGGGAACTCAAAATTTTAGTGCTTTTAAGAACAAATGATTGTAAAATATAACTTTGTAATTTATATTAAATATTTAAAGGAGCCCTCCAGGCAAAACTGATACCTTGTGTTACGCCTTGATTAGGGCTTAAGGGAGTGGTGATTGACAATTAAATTCACTTTGGTGTTCTTAGAATCGATGGCGCCCCTTAGGCACTGCAATTGACGTAACACAATGCCTGGAGTGGTCCTTTAATTTATTTACTTTCCGTTATCCACAATTCCTGTTTGCCGTTGGGAACAGTCAGCCAGCTGCAGTCCAGCTGTTGATGGATCCTCTTGGTGAACATAGTTAATTTTACTGCATCTCATTTGAGGACATGCTGTCAGAGTCCCTGACCAGGCATGCTAAGAATGTGGGGCAGAGTGATATGAAGACAAGGAGCAATTGCGGATCAGGCGAATGCATTTCTATACTGGGTTTTATAGTAGTTTTTACTACCGCTAACTGACAGTGACTTGTAGAAAAAAGAACGGCACTCACTGTATCTTCTGCAAATTCAATGCTTTAATTGGTTGAGATGCTTTTAATGGTTGAGAATGAGGCGGTAATCAGCCAGCACTCCGTTCAAAGAGCGTGGTGCACGTGTCCGAGATAGCAATCTCAACGTGTATTGTAGAAAAAAGACCGGCACTCACTGTATCTTCTGCAATTTCGATGCTTTAATTGGTCACATATAGTACAGAGTTCAGTAGAACTCTGTACTATATGTGACCAATTAAAGCATCAAATTTTCAGAAGATACAGTGAGTGCCGGTCTTTTTTCTAAAATACACGTTGAGATTTCTATCTCGGACACGTGCACCACGCTCTTTGAACAGAGTGTCGGCTGATTACCGCCTCATTCTCAACTTATAGTGACTGTGATATTTGCTATCAAGATGATTAATATTTTTCATGCTGATTTTAATCCTTTGGAGAATACATGTTCTAAAGATATTTTGAGTAGTATAGGTTTACAAAATATCCTATTACAAATTATATCTTGAATAATTGCTTTGTCATAGAATTTAAGGAGTTCTCAAGTGAATAAACTCTGTCCAAATGCCTGTAAGAACCTGTGGACATCATAGAAGGGGGGGGGGGGGCGTTGCCATTTGCCACCTTCATAAATTAAAAGCAGAGACCCACTGAAAACTTGCTGTAACAGTCTTGGGTTGCCAATGTATTTCACTACCACTACTTCAGTTTAGTTCTATGATATACTACATTTCCCCTACCGTGACTGATAACTAGGGAGTCCCAGCTACTGAACCCTTCGTGATCAGCTAACAGCTGATTTTCAAAAGGATTTGTGCACTCCTTTAAAAAGGAAATGTTAACTCCTTTAAACAGGAAATGTAATCACATTTTTGTATGGCAAACACTTTTATATCCTATGAAAATAATTCTGGAGCATCTTTTCTTAAACCTCTGCTTAGTGCAGCTCCTCTATTCTTCTTGAAAATCCAATAATAAATTAGGAACCTGGTGTTGCCAGTTGGGGTTGTTCCCTTACATACTCTTAGACTGTCCAACCAGTGCTGGCAGTGTCAGACTCTTGCTAATTGTCAATTTGTTAAAAAAAAACATTCAAGAGGAATAACAGAGGAATGACACAGAACATAAGTATGGGGAAAGATGCTCTAGAACTGATTACGAAAACTGATATAGCGGACGGGTCATCTTTAAAGTGACCTAGCAATATGCACATGACATAGCAATGAGGCTCTATGTACTAACAATAAAGATATGTTTCTTTATTGATTGGCTGTTTTTTCATGGATTGTTTTTCCAGCTTTGTAAATGTGCAATGCCATTGAGACTTTCACTGTAAGCCACAATACCCATGGGGCTCACTGCTTTACTCAGTAATTATCCTATCAATATCACCTTAATTTACAGGTGTTAATATGTATGAAGCCCCCCTTTCCGTATTTTGGACTTTTTCCATATAATCTGTTCATTTCCATCTAGTAAAAACAGTTTATTTAATTTCTTTCTTTGCTATCTATATTCCTTCCTAATGCCTGCTATTAGCTGTATGATTTGTAGAGCTCTATTTATCCTGCTTATGGTTGAGAGGTAGGGGGCTCCTTTTAACCCAAGCACCCCTATACTTACTACATGTGGAGCCTGTTATTATGCTTGGAACCGTTCCACTGTTTGCTTTATATTCAGAGGCTTGCCTGAAGCAACCCATCCTGCGCTGCTTGCCTCAACTAGAGGCAATGTTTTAATATTACGCCTTCGTGTTTGAAACCATCTCCACATGCATTTCTCATATCTGTGCCCAATATGTCACTGAACATCCACTTGGAATGTGGTGTAGAAAAATCATTCAGCCTGTTTATTCCACAAAAGCTTATTACATTTGCCTTTTATATGCTTTTATGACGGTTACATCTACTATTAAAATATACTCCTTGCAAGACAAGCCATATTTATGTTCCATTGCCTAATTAAAATGCTAAAATTTTGAACCATAATAACAATATAACAAATTTCTTCCAATACTACAATTTACTAAGAGAAATTCTGAAAAAAATTAAAATAAAATAAACGCATGTAACATTCTGGTTCTTGGTCGACAATTAATCAAAATCTTTCTCACTTGTCTCAAACTGTTGTGTTAATGGAATACAGTATATGAGATATACAGTACACATCCAGGTAGAACTATGTACTGTAGATGCCACCTTTATTAATAGCTTTGTGATGACCATGAAAAGAACCTCGGCAGATGCAGTGCACTTGCAGTGGTATCAACACTGTGAAGAGTAGGTGGCATTTGACTACTTTTATAGAAAAAAAAGTACAGCGCGATTGCTGGCCGGCTGCCCAGAGATGTTCTCGCAGCATGAAAGCATAAGCATGAAGGCACGAAGTAAGAAGCTGTGCCTGTTCTCAGCGTTCAGGGATAGTAAGACACAAATGATGTCAAGGTAGGAATCTACTAATATAGATGAGGGATATCAACTATTCATCTTTCTCCATGTGCTTCATATACTAACAAAAATTAGAGTGAAATCAAATGTACAAACTGTAAGTCTGGGCAAACTAATAGCTATTTACAGCATAACCACAGAGTGATATAACTTCATCTCAAGAAGTCTGAATTCAAAAAAGGAAGGGGATGAAAATCTAAATTATGCTCATGGCCTTATTTGCAATACAGCGATGGCAATGTGCACTACTCAGCTCATCATGCTGTTTGCTGCTCAACATTCTGAGTAGTTACCCTAGAGGGAAAATTCCTGGTGGGCCGATGACCAGGGGCCCACTCAAGCCCTCATCATGGCTGCTGGGTAAATACATTGTGATCTGATGCTCTCCGAAGTAATTAATGCTAGGAGCATCAGGTACCTATGCACTTGGCCTCTTGAATTTAGCTGTATACCTGTCTTCAGGACTGTGATACAGTTGAATACTGCATCAGAGGCAGCATTGTTTTGTGCTGCACTGTGGTATTTGGTTCTGCTGTGGTATTGCTGGTCTTATCTACTTGTGTTGTCCTCACTTACTTGTTGCCCCGCGTTCTACCAATTTGGACCCGTCTACCCGTCTAAGTTTTTTACAGCCCCACTTTAAGTTCCCAGTCTTCCCCTGCTTGTCAGTGAGAACATTCAAAAAAGTATTTTCAGCAGTAAAAGCCCAAAAGTTCCTTTAATTGAATGAGCCATCAGCGAGTGCTGTAGCTCTTAAATTTCGTCAGAGCTAATAGTAACACTGAGCTGCCAATGTCTTTTTTCTTATTAAAAAAAAAAAGGGTTTGGGGAGTTGTCCATGTTGGGCGCATGCCCATGTATGACTTGCTTACAAGGTGTCATGTCTATGAAATCCCTAGTGATCCTCTGTAATTTGTGGAGAAACCAGGCAGTTAATATCCCTCCAGAACCACCATGTGGGAAATTAAAGAGGTTTTCAGAGAGTTAAATATTCATGACCTATACTTAGGATAGGTTGCCAATATCTGATCAGTGGAGAGCTGACTCCAGGCATCCCCCGCTGATCAGCTGCTGGAATGGCCCTAGTGCTCTAGCAGGCACTGCAGCCTGTTCCCTGGCATTTCTGCAGCTCATTCACATTCAGGTGAATGGGACTGAGCTGATATGTTAAGCACAGTGGCTGTACAATTTATGGCACTGTGATGGTGCATGAAGAAGCCTCAATGCTTGTCCGAGCACTGTGTCCCCTTCGAGCAGCAGATCAATAAAAGTCCCGAGAGTCAGACCCCACCGATGAGATATTTGATGACCTCTCCTCATCAACTATAAAATGCCTGGAAAAGCCCTTTAAGCATAACACAGTTCTTATTGTAATCAATGCTCTGTCAGTTCCTCCTAAATGAGAGAAATTCCAGGTAATTGCTCTCTATATTGGCTCAGACAGGGTGCTGAATCTCCTTAAAGAGAACAGTCCTGTATGGAGACTTACTGGAAGTACACCATGCTAATGGATATTAGGAAGTCTGTATTCATCTCTAATGATTTACTTTAAATAAAACAAAAGTAAAGCACAATGCATTGCATCTTTTTAGATCTTTACATTACTCCCAGAAATTCATGTATGCTTATACATGCAAGAACGAGTATAATTGAATCCATTGATTCTTATTAACAACCACTGGCCTTTACCATAAAATGTAATTCACTGTGCTGTAAGCAGCTCCCGCAATAAACCAGTCAAGAAAATATAGTGTTGGACTGCAGGCCATGAAAATGAATAACCATTCTACAAATAATTCAGAGCAGCAATATGGTAGTTTTCATGCATAATCTATTCTATGTTCAGTTAGCGTTTTCTAATATTTACCAATATTATAGAATTTTAATGTTACGTGATAATCCTGACATATTGCACTGCAGAAATCTTTTGTATGAACTGAAGCTTCAGAAGACATTGACCAATAAGCTTACATGAAACCTGCGTAGAAATTCTTTCAAAAAGTTCTGACTATATACTGCATACCAGGCTGATATATATATATATATATATATATATATATATAGATATATATTACATTATTCATTTGTGCATCCAGTTTTCCTGGTCATGGTTTCAAAATGCAATGTGAGAAACTATGCAAAGGAACTAACCAGTTTAGATTCATTTCCCTTTAAATCATTTTAAAAGAGTTGGCCACTTCAGATGAATATTTCCACAATGATCATATAGTGCATGCTTTCATCTCACCTGAGCTCCTTTTATAAAAATCCCTTAGCTGCCTATACATGCCCTATGTAACCAGCACTGTGGCTGTCCTGTCCATTTTAGAAATTCCTTCCGAATTGGCCAAACCTTTTATCCATAATATAGACAACCTCATTTGGAGATGACTTTGAAGTCAATACCTTACGACTGGGATCTATTTCACTGCTTGATTTACAAGTAAATGTATCTAACGTTATGGATTGTAACAAAGTTTATAATGTATTTAAAAGTGGGCCTGTTCTGGAGGGTAGACCCTCAGAATCATGTCCCCCGATGGGCCCAAGGAGCCTTAGTCCAACATGTAGAAAATATAAGTCACTCTTGTTCTGTCTCTAAATTAGTATGGAATACTCAACAACTAATTAAAAAAATCCTATTTATCTCTGTCCAACACATAGAAGCATAGTCTTGGTAAACCTCCAGCAATGACATCATATAGCCCATGTACAGGCTATACATAATGCTTCCTCTACAAAGGATTTACAGTTAGTGATTTTGTTAACAGTGACTGGAAAATCATTAACTATCTCAGCTTTCTAAAAACATCAGACTACTTATGGGTTATAAATGATTCAGCTTTTCGTTGATATCATGTTACTTGAGTATGTCATACATTTCTCTGTTATGGATTTGAACACATAAATCGATAGGTATACACTTTGGACACTGCTATAACTGACATCTGAGTTTTATTATTTAAGTATTTTCCATTTTACGGCAGACACTAAATCTGGGTTATGTCATGGCACCCATTAAAAAAATTATCCTTATAGGTGTCTACATATCTTAATTTTACAGTCTGGTATAGTAGTGTCAACCTCTAGAAAAGTGTACATTTAAATGGATTGTTCAACTCTGGGGGCCTTTCGGACAGACCCCTAATGTGGCCGGACCTGTGGAGGGAATCATACTGTGTTAGCATCTGGTTTGGTGCTGCTCACATTGCTTCTGCAACCAATGGCTGGTTGTAGGGGTGAGGGTTGATGTGTCCCCATGCATCATGTGACCGGGCAGCAGAGGAGCAAAGGAGCCTGAATCCAGCGGCAGGTAGGTATTATTTCATCCGTGGGTCTGGCCACGTTGGGCGGGTGTGTTGGAAAAACTCCCTGCAGTGAACAACCCCTTTAATAATAAAAAATAAATATGCAAGAGAGAAAAGAAACATGTAAACTGTTACGGGAGAACTTTACTATTCCTGAGAAGGTAGGTTCACTTCAATGACGATAAACTGCAACCCTACCTGCAAAAAAAAGTCACTATAGTGTCAATTATATGTAAAATGAGCACAACATGTAATTGTGGTCAGAGGACGACCTCTAGTAGCCTGCATATGCATGGGTGTGAGAATTTGACAAGTAGTTGTTACAGCCATGGTATGTACAGTCCAGTGTCCTTAATTGTGAAGGTTCAGACCTGTCCTCTGGATAATGATACCATAAATAAAGACTCCACGCGGCCATCAGGACTGGCTAAAATATGATCAAATTGATTACAAAGCGTCAGCTGTTAAATCACTGTAAAAAGTTTTATGCTAGAAAGTTATTCATGGTTTTTACTATTTAACTTTAATCTGATTTGGTCATATTTTACTGAAAAATATGCATAAATGTATGGCTTTAATCGGCATGATGAAGTACACTGCGGCAGCTACATAGCTGGTTAACTATTGCATTTTCTGCAGAAAATTGCCAGTTCAGGGTTCTTTTGGAGGAAGAATTAAGGCCAAAAGGGTTCAAAATAAAAATGAAGCATTACTCACCTCAACAGTCTCCCCCAAGGCTGTTCCTGTCCACGCTGCTCTCCACTTCCTGGTCCCGACTCACAGGAACTGTCAGGAAATGGCCATTCAGCAATTCACTTACTGAGTTAGATCACCAGTGTGGCCAGTGATTGGCAGAGTAGACATTTCTAGTTATTTTCCTGTGTGTCCAGCCAGGACCAGGAAATGAAGAGCGTGAATTTTTTTAAAACTCTTTCTGGACCTTTCATTTTTTTTAAATACTCTCTAATTGGATTGTCTCTTTTAGAAATGGACATTGGCTGCAATATCTCACTCTAGAGGACCAGCCACACTAATGCACCACAGACAGCACACTCCTTTCAGTTGGAAATCTGTTATACTTTGGGATGTAGTTTACTACTGTTGTAGGATCAATTTCTCTTTATAGCCACTGTGCTTGACATGATTGGCTAATGGAGTTAGATCCTATTAAATGTTACTCTCAGCTCTCCAAAATGCATGGACTTTTTGGATTCACCCTTAGTTCTGCCAGACCCATTCACCCCCTGTCATCTCGTTTATAATACATTTTTGATAAGCACGTAACTGCTAAGGGATTTTGCCTTTTCACATGTTTTGTGTTTAAGAGAAGTGCTATGAGCACTGGATGTTTCTGTCAATCACAAGATTGATGTAGGGCTGAGGTTGGAAGAAAATATAGGAAAAAAAGGCATAATCTTGTGCGACTAATGTGGGAGGAAGAGCTGAGAACATCTCTAAAAAGGAAAAAAGGCAGAGGTTGATCTGTCACATTGTCATCTATTGTCTGTTAATTAAATTACTCATCATTTTATTATTAAAGCTTCTTATTAACATTGTCACCTGATTTCAGTTAAGGCAAACCAAATTTGGCCCTAAATATTAGTAGTCTCAGGGCATGATAATTGTAACAAAAATACATTGGCGCTGCTGAGCTTACAATAATATATCCCGAGCATAAATTGATGCACTGTTCTGGATTTGAAAGGTTAGCTATAATTGCATATCTTTTGGAAAGGTGCTAGATATTGTTCTGCTTTAAATTACCACTTGTCAGAAGTAGTTGAAAATCTCTAAAAAAAAGTATAGATTGCATGGTGACATTTAAAGGGACAACTTTCTAAATTGGTGTCAAATTGCAGTGAGCCCCAACCTGATTGAAAGCTGAGTGGGAGGTTAGCAAGTGTTCTTACTTACTGTAGCACCTGAAGCAAAAGTATTCCTCTGCTATGCTCTCTGTAAAGCAAATTACTCCTTAGCACAAAAATATACATATACCACGTGTCGGCATAAATATATACATTATGTAGTCTGAAAACTGTAACCCCTGAATATATATATATATATATATATATATATATATATATATATATTGTATTTTTCATACTTTAAGACTCAACTCACCTTAAGATGCACCTAGGCTTTAGAGGAGGAAAATAATGAAAAAAATATATTTTTCATCAAACCTCAGATCAGACCCACAATGTTCATTAGACCTTCAAGTAGACCTCAGATCAGACTCCCAATGTTTATTAGACCTTCAATCAGACCTCAGATCAGAGCCCCAATGTTCATTAGACCTTCAATTAGACCTCAGATCAGACCCCCAATGTTAATTGGATCTTTAATCAGACCTCAGATCAGATCCTCAATGTTAATTGGATCTTCAATCAGACTTCAGATCAGATCCTCAATGTTAATTGGATCTTCAATCAGACCTCAGATCAGACCTCAAATGTTAATAAAAGCCCCAATCAGACCTCAGATCAGACCCCCAATGTTAATTAGACCTTCAATCAGACTTCAGATCAGACTCCCAATGTTAATTAGAACTTCAAAGAGACCTCAGATCAGACCCCAATGTTGATAAGACCCCCAATCAGACCTCAGATCAGACGAGCATAATCACAATATCAGTTGATTTTTGCTTTCCTCAGTGTGAATCATGGTCTAATTTCTGTATATTAGTGGAAACATTTATCTTTGTAAGTACATGTGTTTTTTGGTGGTAATTTGCTGCAAATTTTGGAGCACATCCTTTTCTGTGAAAAATCCTGCAATGTTTCCCTACGTACGCCACACTTTGCCAGTTTTCTAAATGTAAGTTCAGGAACTGGAATTTCACCTGTATTATGGAGCATTTACTATGTGCGACTTTTGAAAAAATTGCAAAAAAAAATCTCATCTCCACGCCTGGCAACCCCCTGTGTACTTTAATAGACATAGGCCTACTTCTCATTGCTCTAGCACCAAATATATTATTATTATTATTATTATTATTATTGTGAGCCATTTCATAATTTTGACCCAACCTCACACAGTAAACACAGACTTAAATATTACATAAAATATTACAGACAAAAATATTACAATGTTTTAAAACCATTATTTTCAAAGATGTATCTGCAAATTAGTTCTCCTCCAGAATTAAGAAAACTTTGTAGTGCCACCTATAGTAATGTAGCCAAGATTTTATTATGGGGCAGATTTTGACTTACAGGGTAGCTACCTATTGGTGGCACTAAACAGCCAATTTTCTTCCATTTAGAGATGTGCTAATTTGCGCACTTTTCTCAGTGAGCATTGCCTCGAAGGCTACCTACACCAGCCTCATCTCAGTAAAGAGACATCCCCTGCTGAGACCTGTAGAGAGTGTATAAAAACTAGGTTACCTGCAGGAAACGTATCCAACATAAGGATGCCGTCCTAGTTAGATTCAAATCCATTAACTAACCACTGTTAAAGGGGTTTTCTGGGATCTTAATATTGATGATCTATCCTTGGGATAGGTCATCATCCTCCGATCAGCAGAGGTCCAACACTCGGCTCCCCCACGATCAGCTGATTCAAGAGAAGGTTGCGCTCAGTGTAAGCGCAGCCTTCCCTTCACTGTTTACCTGCTCACCGTCATCATTGCAGCAGTGAGCAGTGTAATTACAAGCCGTCCCATTCACTTCTATAAGAAGGCTCCTCCCTGCTAAATTGTATTCTACAGAGCTGTCCCATAAAGTGAATGAGATGGCTTGTAATTACCCCAACTCCCACTGCTGAGATGTCGACGGCGAACAGGTAAACGATAAAGGGAAGGCTGCGCTCGCACGGAGAGAAACCATCTCTTCAATCAGTAGATCGGCGGGGGTGCTGAGTGTTGGACCCCTGCCGATCTGATATTGATGACCTATACTGAGAATAGGTCATCAATATTAAAATCCTGGAAAATCCCTTTAAAAGTCTCCGAATGGCACCAATTCATTAATCTAATCTGGGACATCAGTGAGGGGAAAAAAAACATAAAATTAACAAGCCTTTCCCCTGACAGTTGCTCTTCTGGGCCCTGAGATGAGCAGCCATGGGGGTATCTTAATTTTTTGAGTAAATCTGGAAATATATATATATATATATATTTTTTTTTAGGCAGATGCTGCACACGCTATTCTCTTATATATAATCATTACTTCTTTTTTCAATCTTTTCAATAATTCACCCAAAGCTGATCTGTCCCTTCAGCAGGATAATCAAAGCACACACCCAAAAAAATGAATTATTTATAAAAAGATGGTCTATTAGGAGAAGGTAGGAATGGCTGGAGATGGGAAGATTAACTCCACTGAAGCATACAGGACTGTGTAAGGGCGGTCTGTGACATTGGGTAGGCTCTCGCCTATGTGATAATATTGCTTGTCAGCTATGGGACAATTACAGTTCACAAGGGAAGATTTTATCGCTGATGGAAGGGTTGAGCTGTATTGCAGCACCCGTTTTTTTTTTTTTTTTTATGAAATAATGTATGTAAACGGAATGCAAAAGAGGCAAAGCAAACAATTTGCATATATAACAGCCAATCATCTCTGTCATAAATGTTTTTAAACAGGAATTACCGTACAATCATAACCAATTTTCATAATAATCAGAGGTGCCTTCAGACAGTGTAATATTTCTTCATTACCATCCTGCCTATTGATGCTGTTGTCTCCCATAAAGAGGTTCTGTCTTTCATGTGCACTTGCTTGTGTAATGCACGGTAGTTAGCGTTTCTTTGTGCCGGGCGGCTTGTCTGGTCTAACAAGCGATGCCGTATATTGGATAATACACCTTTGTATAATATTAGGAATTTTGTTGTTTGTTCCATTTAGTTCAAAATAGCTTGTTACTAACCCATCAAAGTCCTGTGTAAACCTAGGAAACAATAGAGCAGATGTTGGCTGCTGTCTTCTGCTTCGTAGACGTAATTAAACACGATGAGACACTCATGCAACCGAATAATAGAGGGCAAACAAATAAAAACTGTACAGTGTACACAGGAGCGTTATTTAAAGGACACCTGCCTGTTATTAATTCACATTAAGACACTTCCCATACATCACAATATGCCCAAAACATGGGATTAAGCAAACTCTGCCTCACAATCAATGACTCTCATCAACTGACTCCATCAACTCGACCATGAAATCTCGAGGAGGCCACAGAATTGATGATGTAAAAGTAGGGCTCATGTGTAAAAAAGCACTCCAGTTTACATAAAGATTTGATATAAACCAAGAAACGCGCAGAGAATGTACCTGGTGGGCGATGCCCCGCATAGGATGGCAGTCTGCAGTGTGCCACAGTAGTCTCAGACACTCCCCATACTGGTGAGGGAGGTCACTAAACACAGACATCAGCACTGGCCCAACCAACCGCAGAAGAGGCATTGCTCAGACTAAAGCAGCACTTTGTGCATAGTCTGCAAAGCTGGCAGCCATCTTAGGTGAAAGAAGAAGGGATCGGGCATCACCAGATCTGCAGCACAAAAGATCTGTACTGACTCAAAAGGAGGGCAGCAGATACATATTTTATACATTCCCTAGCTTATATACCTTCCTGAACACGGCCTATTTGTATATAGGATAATTACATGAGCATCAAATCTACATGGATAGATAGATACTGTAGGTAGGTAGATAGATAGATAGATAGATAGATAGATAGTATATAGATGATAGATAGATAGATGAAACTATATTGCATCAGAAACTGCTGTGAGAATTGAAGGTGTGAATGCAGCCTTACACGCAGTATCCTCATACATGTTCAATCATCCCTGTCCTTATGGTCCAGTTATAACCTCAAGGCCATGAAGGACTATACAGCGTGCACTGGAGGCAGGCGCAGGGCGATGCTTTCCCTTGGCTTCTCTGCCCTTGTCCAGAAGGCATTTACAATGGTGTAATCAGCTAATATTAAAGACCACCTTATTCTAAAACAGACATATACAGAACACATCTTTATCACACATGCATTTGGAATTGCACTCTATATTCCATGTTATTTCCCTGCCTTTCATAGGTTAAATCTAGCTACGTAGTAAATCACGAACCATGGGGTACTATATGAAGGAAACTCAGCAAGCCCCCTATTACCTGCTGGAGCCCCACTGGACTGAATCACATAACCAGACAATAATTACAAGACATTCATACTGAAGATGCAGAGGATTTACATGAAGCTTCTTCTGTGAGTGTACTGTATTATCTCATATACATTATATATAGTGTTGAGTGAATCGAAGTCCACAAAGCCAAATTTTCTTGTGCTTTGTGGTAATGAATTTATTTTCCCTGAATGGCAGTAAAAAAAAAAAACGTACTTACCCTCATTCATTTGATCGCAAAGAGCTATCCGTTGCCATGTTGATTGAAGATCCCATAGGAAATCCCGTGTGCGGTGACATATGACATCACCACACCGGTCGACGTGATGGCGTACAAGGTTTTGCACTGGATTTTCAAATAAGATGGAGGCGGCTAGCTCTTCGCAATTAAACAAATGAAGTTAGTATGATTTTATTGACTTTTTTTTAATACACTTTAATATTAATGTCAGATGCCGTGATCAGTGATGAACGCAGTATCTGAGGGGTACAATGACAGTGGGGGCGCAATTGCCGTTCCCTATCATTGCACCCACTACTTACAAAGATACGCACTTTGTGATAAAGTAATTTGTCACAAAGCGATTTTTTAGTAAAATTTTTGGTGAAGATGAATATACATCACTTATATATTCTGCTCCTGGGAGGAACGTATATAGTGCATCCTGTACATTAGTAACGGCAGCCATGCACCTTCCATAGCCGTCAGTCATTCCTCCTGACTCCTCCATACACATCCATGCTTGGCTAGCATGCATGCGTGTATTCTCAATAAGGAAAGGCGAGAAAGCCACCGCCACACACCTCAGGCAGCAGCGTACAGTATCCCCCCTAAGATCAAAAGGATTGGACATGGTGACCTATAACTGCTTGAACACTGGGGAGACTTCGGAGACCACTCATACACATTCATCTAATGCACATCACAACCTTTAGAGGGAAAAGAAGAGGACACCTGCCGTTCGGACATTGATGCCTATACTGTATGACTATATGGGCTCAAAATACGGATGATGTCTGTGTGCATTCTGTATTTTGCGGAACAGCTGGCCCCAATAGAACAGTCCTGTCCTTGTCCGTAATGCTTTCTATTTATTTGTGGAATGGACATACGGAAACAGAATGCACACGGAGTAACTTCCTTTTTTTTGTGGACCCATGGAAATGAATGGCTCAGCATACAGTCCGCAAAGAGAACGGAACAGATACGGAAAGAAAATACGTTTGTGTGCATGAGCCCTATGATGTAGGGAGGGTTATATATACTGCATGTGGCTGTATTTATGTATATAGCTATAACAGATGGTGCTCACCGATATCAGCCATAGCTGCTGCACATAATACTTCATAGGAGTGTGAGAGGAAAGCAAATACCATATACAGGCAGAACATACGACCTCCACCCTGCGCTGATTATACCGTATGTAGACAGAACGCACCAGTACTAAGGAGGGGAACCTTATGTTTTATACGCAGCCTACATTTTTTCATACTGGTAAATGGAAGCCTCTCCAATTTTTAGATCTGGTTAAAAGCTTTGCTAAATCGCTCTGCAGCAGTCTGTTCCCTGAAATTATTAATACAGCCGAGCCTTTCTAGTGAACAAAAGCAGTGGTGCGGTGTGTATAAATCATTAATACTATGCTATGCAATGGCTGAATCTGCTGCGTTAGCAGGAAAACCTTTCTGCACAACAGGGATTTGGGGGATAGAATTGGCTGCTATGAAATCCACTCCATCATTCTCTCTGACTTCATCTTTGCTGCAGCTTTCTGCTTCTTTCACACCCTTCACTGCAGCAAGATCCGAGTAAACACATCCAGCACATAGCTATAGGTTCTGCGTCCATGCTGTTCTATATAGGCTGGGGCTGCGTCCATAGAATATCCATCATGTGCGGCGTCTATAGACCGCAGCTCGTTATGTGTGCACGTCCATACCTTGTATCATCTGAAATATATGACAACCACAGAGCACGCCCGCTCACTGCAGAGCTGTCCTGATGTCTCTGCAGTCTATACCGTAATTCTCACACACAGGACGGACTGACGTTTTTTATGAGGCTATCACTGTATAAAATGATGTAAATTCTCTAGATATGATAAAAGTACTAAATGTAGGATTTACCATAAAAAATTAATATGATAAGCAATATAATAATAAGCAATGTATATAAAAAAAAATTGATGGTCAGAAATGGCTACATACACAAAATTGTATTTCTCATAATACGCATTTTTATTATAAGAATTATTGTTCGTTTGGATTATCTACATGCTAGTGATGAGCGAATCATCACATACAAATTGATTGGGTCATCTGAATCAAATTACACTTGTGAGGGCGTATCCCCACAGCTTTAGACGCTCTCTCTGACAGCAGAAGAATATGGCCTCACATACAGCGCGGCCTTGATCATTTCAGGCTTGCGCCATTACTGTGCATGCACCGATGATATGCCTATGATTTTGCACCAATGAATTCACATGCTCCGCTAAAGGAATTTAGGGCTTATGCACATGACCATATGTATTTTGCGCAAAGGACTATCCTTGTCCGCAAAGGACAAAACTACAAGAATAGGATATGTTTTATACCATGTATAACCATGTATTATACCTTCCCCCATACCATGTAGATTGTAAGCCCTCACGGGCAGGGCCCTCTATCCTTCTGTACCAGTCTGTAACTTGTATCGTTCATGCTTAAGGCAATTGTCTGTATTATGTATGTGCACCGCTTATGATATGTACAGCGCTATGGAATGAATGGCGCTCTAAAAATAAATAATAATAATAATAATAATAATAATAAAATAATTTTTGCGGAACAGCCATACGGACATACAGAAATGGAATGCACAAAAAGTAATTTCCGTGTTTTTTGCAGACGGACATAGAAACGGACGGAACGGACATTGAAAAAAAAAAGTTCATATCCGTGAGCCGTTAAGCTGTGAGTGCGCAATTGCAGATTTGCAGATGTTGGCATATCATTCGTGCATGGGCCGATCCTGGCAGTAACAGCACATGCCCAAGATTATCAAGCCCGTGAGAGATGTGCTGCCATGTTATCCTTCCGGCACAGTGAAGAATCGTCTGTAGAGCGACAGTCCCTCTCAGATGGAGAATTCGTTCAAATGAACAATTCGATTCAGTCATCGCTACTACATGTATTTTTCCCAGATGATAGTTAAAAGGATTTTCTGACATTTTACTACTAAGTAATGACCTATCTGATCGGTGTGGGTCCAACACCCAGACCTCAGTTTGATTGGCTGTTTGAGAAGGCATCGGTGCTCCTGTGAGCACTGAGGCCTGAGGAGGTATGTCCCGCTTTCTGGCAGCTGTTTCTGCTTCCATAGGAAGCAGAGACAGTTGCCTCTATCATGATGAAGCAGAGAGCCGCCATCCGCTTCCCTGCTTCACCATTCCTACCCCCTGCCGGCTCTCCACACCTCTGGTCTGTGCGGGGTGCGGGGCCGGTTTGCAGTCAGCCTTGGCTCGGCCTCCTTCACATACTAGAAGCAGCCGATGCCCTGCTGCTGCTGTTGCTGCTAGGAAGACGGTAAGTATGTGGTGTTTATTTATTTTTTTACTTTCTGTGAGAGGCACAATGTCGGCATATTACTTGGGGGCACAGCTGGGCATGTTACTGGGGGGCACATTGTGAGCATATTACTTGGGGGCACAACTGGACCTATTACTTGGGGCACAATGTGGGCATATTACTGTGGGCCACCATGTGGGCGTATTACTGTGGGGCACAGCTAGGCATATTACTGGGGGTACAATGTGGGCATATTACTGGGGGGCACAGCTCAGCATATTAATGGGTGCAGAATGTGGGCATATTACTGGGGGCACAATGTGGGCATGTTACTGGGGGCACAATGAGGCATATTACTTCGGGGCACAGCTGGGCATTTTACTAGGGGCACAATGTGGGCATATTAATGGGGGCACAATGTGGGCATATTACTTGGGGCACAGTGTGGGCATATTACTTGGGGCACAGCTGGGCATATTACTGGGGGCACAATGTGTGCATAGTACTGGGGGCACAATGTGGGCATATTACTTGGGGCACAGCTGGGCATATTACTAGGGGCACAATGTGGGCATAGTACTGGGGACACAGCTGGGCATATTACTGGGGGCACAGCTGGGCATTTTACTGGGGGCCCAATGTGGGCATATTACTAGGGGCACAATGTGGGCATATTTCTTGGGGGCACAGCTGGAAATATTACTGGGGGCACAATGTGGGCATATTACTGGGGATCACACCTGGGCATATTACTGGGGGCACAGCTGGGCATATTTCTGTGAAGACACAATGTGGGCATAAATACTGTGCGGTGGCATGAAGGGGGAATAATTACTTTGTGGGTGCATTAAGGGGATTGGGTGGGATTAGGTGTATAGTTATGTTTTGGGCGGAGTTAGAGGTATGGCCAGCTTCAAACAGATGGTCTGATGGCTCTTCATCTGATCACATGATACATGCTAAGATACATACTGGAATCAGAGTTTTTAGTTTTTTAGATATTAGCAAAAATTGTAAACTTTGCAATTTTGTATGGCCGTTATGCCACATTCACACATTGCAGTTTATTGTTGTGTCAATGAGTGAATCCACAGTAGGAGAAAAATGAAGAAAGGACTAAGATTTCTCTCTTTTTGGATAGAACCCAGGTTGCACTAAAATAAATCTGTTATTAGCTAAAACCATTCCATTTAGTGATGATTGGAGAGGCTATTAAAGGGATCAACCCTCTGTAAAATCACATATCCATTTTATTGATCATAAACATTTCTGATATTTACTTACATAGTATGGCTTCACCTGGTGTTCTGTTCAAAGTATGCAAGCAAAGTGAACTAACGTCCACCTACTGAGCTAACAGTTGGTGGACGCACATGCTCAGTCACTCTGTACACAGGAGAGCAGCTAATACTAATAACTTTCTGCCCTGCTTGTCAGGGAAGGAGTAGAGCCTTTTCAGTAACATGGTAGTATAGCTGGGAAGAAAGATGGCACTATATTGTCAGACTTATTCTGCCAGCAGAACAAATAAAGAGCAGCACTGAACAGGACATGTGGATGTGAAATATATCTATATTTTTTTCTAATGTTAGAAATGCTGTAATTTACTTTAAAACAGCTATTAACAGTATTTCAGGACTTTTGGTATGGACATGATTCATTGGCTAACCTCTCTAAGTAGAGAGATTATGATAATAACACTTTATTATATGAAGTTGCTGTGTCAGCAGTTCTCTAATATATTTGCACATTACTGCTGGTAATGATTGAGATTAGCATTCCTAATATACAGCCAGGAGACTTTAGGCTGACCAAAAACTCAAGGATAAATTTCCTGTCAAGACGTTATATGTGATGTTAAATGCTTTTCTGTAAAAAGGCCACAAGTATTATAGCAGCGATACCTTACATGTCTAGCTAGAAAAATCATATTTGCGACTTTAGGAGCACATACAAAATATATACATATAGAAGTATCATTTTCTGATTAGCCAATAAAGTTATTACTGCTATAATACTTGTGAACTTTTTTATACAAAAGTATTTACTAGAGATGAAACAAAGTTTTGAAAGAATTGATTCGGCAACGTCGTCGATATTAGCCAAGAAATTTGATTTGTCATAAATTAATTCATCAATAGTCCCTATAAATCAGGTATACCCAGGCCACTATGCCTTAGGGTACGGCCACACGGAGTGGCCGTGCTGTGGGCGAGTTGTGCCCATGCTACAGTGAAGAACCGCATGGCCAATTAGTCCGAAGCTACTTTTCATTTAATAATAAAGAACTCACTGTATAGGCCTTCTTCATTGTTAATGGCCGTGATGCACCGTTAAACAGAGGCTGTTGCTGGTTTACAATATGCATATTATTGATGTTCCTGCCTGCAATCTACTGCAGGTTATTTGACAGTAAACACAGAATATTAATCATCTCTGGCGTACCCACTTCTCCATCCCCAGCGCTTCCTGCCCTACAGGTGGGAGCCCTTCTTCTGCCATCTGCTTTTCCTCCTTTTCTACATCATCTAATATCGATGAGAATATGTCATCAGGAACTTCCAGCTCCTCCTCTCTCTGCATCTTGCTGACTTTTCTAGGACAAGGAGACTTTGAAGAATGATTTGGAAGAGGTAACGCCAACAAAAAATGAGGATGGTCAACACTAAGGTCTGGTTCTCGCTAAGGGGTGCAGACTGAATGGTATTGGCTGGCATGGCGGCACTGGAATAATAAAGGCTTCCATCTTATTGGTATTGAATTACATTTCTTAGTTTATGGCTGATGTAGAAATAAGTAAATGAAGGAATAAATTAAACTGACGCAGAATAAGTCTCTTTGCACTCTCCCTGCATTCTCCCTGCACTCTCCCTATACTCTGTCTGCACTCTCCCCCTCCAATTTTCTTCTAGTAATCATTTTCAGTAACACTGTCCCTATTGCATGAGTGTTTGCCACTTCTCTCCCTATGCTCAGCTCACAGGACAATGGAGGAGACCGTACGGGATAATGGTTTATAGACCTGTGACATCACAGGGGATGGCTATTTGTGAATAGGCTAGCTGAACAGCATTATGGGTGATCTTCCATTCCCCGGCTTCTTAT
This sequence comes from Bufotes viridis, assembly GCA_033119425.1. Lineage (NCBI taxonomy): Eukaryota > Metazoa > Chordata > Amphibia > Anura > Bufonidae > Bufotes > Bufotes viridis. Next base: position 45,717,192 of record CM065595.1, on the reverse strand, counting down.
TTTCACTTTGTAAAACATGCAGCTGCCATTTTAGGAACAACTAATTTGTTACCACAAAACGGGAGGAAATTCAGCTTCGTTGCGAATCGAAGTTTACCTAAACTTTGGACCAAATTCCCCTTGGAATACTTTGCTTCGGTTGACACTAGTATTTACCCTCACATAGACTGCCAGGATATTTATCTTCAAGTTTTTAGTCGGTCTATAGTCTCATGGCTGTTATAATACTTTACTGCTTTTATTACACATCAGATCACATAGATACAATACAACCAAACAGGCAAGCCTAAAAAAAAAAAAGGATTGCAAAGATAAGGCATGAATAACTATAGAATATCTGGGTAAAAGGGTGGACGTTACAGTAAAGATCTCTCTGGTATAACAGGACTTGCTGCAAGGAGCAGTATTATAGAGGTCTGCTGCAACCTCCTTATCCACCAGTGATGAAAGCTGGTGATCACTTGGAACTATTCACGTCACCTATAGGCCAGATCAGCGCAGATATTACATTAGTCTCCTTCCCAGTCCACTTTACACTGCCTGGTGACAAAATCAACTTATAGTATAAGTAACAAGCAATAATTGCGTTCAGAGTGCCAGAGGGGCATTATTTAACTATGCGAGTGCTGGAGACTACATGTGATGGGTAACTGGCATGTTCTGCGGGGTAGGGAGGGGGATATCTCTGCACTCTTAGCTTTCAGCCACGGCATTACATTGATGATAATGAAAATTGCAATCTTGTGAGCAGGGAATTAGGGCTCCTGCACACTTGTACGGTGGTGCATGCATGTCTGCATTTCTCCTTACTGTGGAGCTATACAGACTCAGCATCCAAAATGAGAAGTAGATGCAAGCAATTTGGCCCAGTTTTTTTTTTTACGTTTTTTAAATTGAGAGGTAGATTTATCAAAACTGGTGTAAAGTAGAACTGGCCTGGTTGCCCATGGCAACCAATCAGATTCCACCTTTCATTTTCAAAAGGAATTTTGAAAAATGAAAGGTGGAATTGGTCACTATGGGCAACTAAGCCAGTTCTACTTTATACCAGTTTGATAAAAACGAAGATTATTAATATTATTATTATTGTTAGTGTTAAGCAAAGTTCTTAAAAACTCAATTAGGCTGCTTTGCTGAACAACGAGCAGCAACTGTGCCACCTCCCGTCATTGAACCCCTCAGATGCCACGCTCATTGCTGATCGCAGCATATGAGATTAATATTAAGGCCTTTCAGGGGTTAATCGTTTAAAAAAAATTGGCTGGCACAGCCATCTTGCTTTAAGATCCAGCGCAAAATCCCGCTTGGTGTGTGATGACGTCATCACGCTGCCTGGCGTGGTGATGTCAAACCTTAGTGCGCACGTGATTTGGCATGGGATCTTCAAACAAGATGACCAAGGCAGCCTCTGTGCTCAAATGGGTGAGGTGAGTATGATTTTTAATTTTTTTATTTTTACCACCATTTCAAGGGAAATTTGATTAGCTCAACACTAATTATTATTATTATTATTATTATTAGGACTTCCGTTCATAAGACTTCCCATCTGTCAAAAACAGGAAATAAGTTTTGACACCTTTATGAAACAAGGGTGCAGTCGACCAAAGCTACAGATGTAGCAGGGCTGAATTAGTCATTTACCTCTATGGGGGTGTACAGTTCTTATTCCTCAGTTATTAATAAAGTAATATGGCTGACTGGCAGTCCTATGTAAACCCATTATTAATCTCCATGAGTTGCAGTAAATAGACGTACTGAGCTCTGCTAAATCTGTACGTTCTGAAGCCTTATATGCCCAGGCATGTTAACATAGATTTGCATCTTCATTATGTTTGATGTCATTGATACAAGGCGCAGAAGTGACAAACATCACAGCACTGCTACATATGGAAATCTATTCTGCGGATAATAAGGAAAAATAATAATAATGGTACAACAGAATCCTGAAAAGTAATTGACAATAAAGCGTGTAGGAAAATGTTAATATCATTTACACCAGCGCCATGCTGTGAAATAAAAAGACACATCATCCGAAAACAGACAGTTGTGCAGATACAATGATGCACTTTGTCAAACGAGGTCTGTTGGGTTTTGACACTGGTTTGTTGATTACAGTCACGTATTAGAGAAGAGCGATAAAAAAAACGGAACTTAGGAGGCGGTTTTAATCAAATTATTTCCCGGATGAAACAGACATTGAAACCTTTTGTTGGCCTGATTATCCAGAATTAATCAGTATGAAAAGCAAAAAGGTAACAAAATAAAACATTGAATAACAGATGGGAAGCAGTGCGACCAAAGGTAGCAGAGTTAAATGGGTGCTTTAGCTCAACCTTGCAAGATCACAGTCTGCTGTGGTTATATACAGGACTGCAGGCAAACCTACTGCATTATGCTATCTCACATGATCATGCACAAACACTGCTCACATCAGTAAACATATGTCACCCATCTTATTGCCATAATGGATGACTTAGCAACCTCACCCCCCTCAAATGCACTGAGGGTAGGTTTCTATATAGCAGCAGTGAGAGTACATACAGTGAGGGTAGGTATGTATATAGCGGCAGTCAAGGTACATACAGAGATGGTAGGTATGTATAGAGCGGCAGTCAGGGTACATACAGTGAGGGTAGGTATGTATAGAGCTGCAGTGAGAATACATACAGTGAGGGTAGGTATGTATAGAGCGGCAGTGAGGATACATACAGTATGGGTAGGTATGTATAGAGCAGCAGTGATGGTAGATACAGTGAGGGTAGGTATGTATAGAGCGGCAGTGAGGGTACATACAGTGAGGGTAGGTATGTATAGAGCAGCAGTGAGAGTACATACAGTGAGGGTAGGTATGTATATAGCGGCAGTCAGGGTACATACAGTGAGGGTAAGTATGTATAGAGCAGCAGTGAGAGTACATAAAGTGAGGGTAAGTATGTATAGAGCAGCAGTGAGAGTACATAAAGTGAGAGTAGGTATGTATTGAGCAGCAGTGAGGATATATACAGCAAGGGTAAGTATGTATAAAGCAGCAGTAATGGAACATACAGTGAGGGTAGGTATGTATAAAGCAGCAGTAATGGTACATACAGGGGGGGTAGGTGTGTATAAAGCAGCAGTAATGGTACATAAAGTGAGGGTAGGTATGTATAGAGCAGCAGTGAGAGTACATACAGTGAGGGAAGGTATGTATATAGCGGCAGTCAGGGTACATACAGTGAGGGTAGGTATGTATAGAGTGGCAGTGACGGTACATACAGTGAGGGTAGGTATGTATAGAGTGGCAGTAAGGGTAGATATGTATAGAGCGACAGTGAGGGTCCATACAGTGAGGGTAGGTATGTATATAGCGGCAGTAAGGGTACATACAGTGAGGGTAGGTATGTATACAGCGGCAGTGAGGGTACATATAGTAAGGGTAGGTATGTATATAGCGGCAGTCAGGGTACGTACAGTGAGGGTAGGTATGTATAGAGTGGCAGTAAGGGTAGATATGTATAGAGCGGCAGTGAGGGTACATACAGTGAGGGTAGTTATGTATATAGCGGCTGTAAGGGTACATACAGTGAGGATAGGTATGAATATAGCAGCAGTAAGGGTACATACAGTGAGGGTAGGTATGTATAGAACAGCAATGAGGGTACATTCAGTGATGGTAGGTATGTATAGAGTGGCAGTGAGTGCACATACTCCTGCTATATATGCAATAGTATTTATGGAAACAGCCGTGTGGACAGGTAATACGTGGTTATTTTTGGAGTACCCCTTTAACTTTTGTTAGTGCATCATGATTTCATCTGTCTATAGATAAATCACTGTTTAAGGCTGAATAATAGTAATATTCGCAGCTAAAGCAACACAACCTATATTTCATGCAAAAATATTTGGAAAGCGCACGAGCCCCCATGAACAGGATGGCTCCTCGCAGCTCTGCAGGTTGATCTGACACCTTGGGTGTAAATAAACACTTAAGTGCTTGAAAATAATACAGATTATAAGAATAAGCCCAAACTGCATGAAGGAGTCACTGTGTATTACCCAGTAATGACATTCTGAATGGAAATAAATGAAGCCCCTGCAGTGCTATTTTGTCAGCCTCTGAAAGTAAAGAACTTGGCTTCTGACAAGAGAGAGACCATTTTTTCCTCCTCCTGCCACGCTGCATTAATTGAGCTGTGCAGTTTTGTTACGGCGGAGACAGAGCAGTGCCTCGCTCGGACAGAGAAGAACGCCTGCCCGCTGATTATCTTTCCACAAATACAAAACTTTCTCCTGATTCCCTGTGAAGAACCCTGCACAATACATCTGTGCGAGCGGCCACCACCGCATCCGGCCCAATAGTGGAAACAATCAGCATTTTCTATATTGTCTAGAGAGTTAAAAGCAGGCAGATGAAGCAGACTAGAGATGAGTGAAGTATTCCAAAATTCTATTTGGCTGCTTTGCCGAATTTTATAAAAAAAATTTGCTTGCTTTTTCAAAAAAATGTACTTCTTTGTAAGTAGTTGGTGCAATGACAGGGAGCCGCGAAACTCCGTAATTGTACCCCTCAGATGCCGTGTTCATAGGTGATCGCGGCATCTGACGATTCGCTACCACGAAGCACAAGGAAATTAAGCTTCGCAGTTAATAGAATTTTCCCTGAAATTTGGATCAAAGTCCGAGTCACTTAACACTAAAAAAGACCATAAGGACAGATTTTCCAAACACATTTACAGCTCTTTACTGGCATGTATATGGTGACTGAGTGTCAGCCGCGTCCATTTCTTTATGATAAGTCTCTCTGTTTTTTCACTGTTATGTGACAAAATGGTTGCTTTGTTCATTTTCAAAATGGCCGCTGTAAAATCGGCTCTTTCTTTTGATTTTATTTTATTTTTTTGCTCTGGGTAACTGCTCTACTTTGGCTTTGATCTAAAAAAAAAAAAAAAAAATCTCCCATTTTTTGCAGTCATCATAATTAGAAGCTCATGATTTGGACCTTCTGTGCAAGCCCAGCCTGATTCACATTGGTGATATTCCACCCATATTTGAAACCAAAATAATTCTCAATTTTGGGCAATATAGAGAATCAGACTATTACTCCTCCAATATATTACCATAAGCGAATATGCAAATATTTATCACTATTAGGGATATAAAGGCGATGACTCCAAGAAGAAGGGTGATGCCATACATTCAGGTTTTTATGCAGTTCTTAAAGCCAAGGCCACAAGTGGATAAAAAAAATGAGAAGTGTCTGTCACTAAAGGGGTCTCCTGGAGTACAATATCAATGACTTTTTATAATCCTCACGATAGGTCATCAATATCAGATAAGTGGGATCTGACTTTAGGCATCCTTGCCAATGAGCTGTTTGAGGAGGCTGTGGCTCTCTGGTGATTGCTGTGGTCTCCTCAATGCATACCAGGCACAGCACCATACATTGTACAGTAGCTGTCCTTAGCATTGCAGACTACACCCTTTCAGGTGAATGGTTCTGAACTACAAACAGGTGATATGACCAATGAATGGGACTTCAAAGGTCTAAGAAGAGGTTGCAACGGTCACTGGATAGCAGCAACCTCTTCAAACAGCTGTCCGGTAGGGGTTCCGAGAGGCAGACCCCTACAGATCAGATTTTAATGACCTATCCTGAGGATAGGTCATCGATATTTTACTCTTTGAAACTCCTTTGATACTTTCTCTCCTTTTATGATCCACTCTTGATTTTGACTTCAAAACCTGCATAAAAAAACCAGAACATTTGGCAGCACCCGAAGCATAAAAATCTTAATTCTCTTAAAGGGTTTTCCTGTAAGGTATGTCATAGGTATAGTAACAATGTTTTGTATGAAGGAAAACAACCATGGATTTGGTCAATGTTTCTGCCACAGATGATGTCCACCACTTAGACTTGTAAAGCTAGATCTGTCCCTATGGCCTTCAAGAACCAGGTTAGAAGAAATTACTGTATAATAGAAAGTTAGATTGTTTCCTGTCCTCCTTTAAGTTATCCATCTTTCTATATTCTCAGACAAAACATCAGGAAGAGGTTCTGCATCAGCTTGAAAATTTCACATTGATACAAAAGACAATTCCGGACCCTGATATTGCTCACTATCATATTTTCTTTTGGCATTGATATGTATATGCTTCTTCTAAAATAACTGGATCACTTTCAATCAGAATAAGTAAAGCAGAGGTCATCGTCTTTCTGTATTTGGGTATCTGTTCTTCTGTGCATTGCATGCGGATACAAGGTTCACTACACACTGGCCACACACTATAGGAAGTTGTCTGCCAAATACTTGTTCGACCGACAACTCTGAGTACCGAAAGTACATGAGTTCTGAATGGGCAGAGGGGAATGAGACCCTGCTAGTCACCTCTGGTGGGGGCTCATCTGAGAAGAAAAGAATCGAGCATGTTGAAGTCTGATAGCCCAATGATTCTGTTTTTCAACATTTGCCACCGGGGAATAGTTGGGACGCCCCATACATGTTAGATGGTCTATCAATCCTAAGACAATTTGGTGGGTTTGATTGATATCTGTCTAATGTGTATGGCCAGCTTTACAGCCAGATGTAGACTTACTGTAGCTTCCTCCAGATTCTAGCTACGATCATTAAACAAGTACCAAGTGATCCCTTTTTCTATCTATGCCCTTTACATGCTATTGGCCACTAGAGATAAGCAAATTTTTGAATAGTTTGATTCGGCTGATTTTCCAAATTTTACAAAAAAAATCACTTTTTGACTAATGACTTCACTAGTGGGTGCAATGACAGGGAGCTGCGATAGTGCCGCCCCCCATCATTGTACCCCTTAGATGCCGCGTTTATACATGATAGCGGCATCTGAGTGTAAAAACAGTGTAAAATTGACATTAAAAAACAAATTTAAATCAAACTTACAACTGCTATTTGCTCGTGATGGGCCGGCCACCACCATCTTGCTTGAAGATCTGGCGCGAAATCTCACACGGTTGGCGTGGTGACATCATATGTTACCCCGCATGGGATTTGAGCTGAGATCTTCAATCAAGATGGTGGCTGGCGGCACGTCACAAGCAAATGGAGGAGGTAAGTATGAATTTTTTTGTATTTTCCACTATTTCAGGTTAAATCGATTCGCTAACACGAAGCAACAGAAAATTTGGCTTCAAGGTGAATCAAATTTATCCTGAAATTTAGATTGAATTGCTTTTCGTGGGATTTGATTTGCTCATCTCTATTCGCCACCTTAGCTTTTCCATTTGTGGTAAGGGATATTTTAAGGGTTGAGGCAATGCCGCTCTGGATACTTGGAAGGTACAGTATGTTCACATGTAGAACATTTTTATGACTGTCCATTTATCTTAATCAGCCTTGCATAAATCCATTCACATGTTGCCGAAACAATCCTATTCAGATGCACAACATCAAATGATTTTCAGCTTCACAAATTTCTGCAGCAAATCTGCCATGTGTGAATAGACCCTGAGGGTACTGCTACACGTTCAGGTTTTTGGAAGCCAGGAGTGGATAAAAAAAAAAATATGGAGAAGTTATATCTGCCCTTAAAGAGGTTATCCCATGACTAATGAAAAAAAATGAAAATCAGACATCATATAGGACATGGCAATCCCTAACAAAACTAGAACAACCAGCCCTGTACTTCACATGAATACAGAGATCTCCACATTGATTGCTCTGCTAGATTTATATCAAGCTCAAAGCTCAAGGGTGTGTCTTTTCTGCTGCAGCTCAGGGGGCGTGTCCATGCTCTGCCTATCACAGCTCAGGAGGCAGTTGAAGGATGAAACTGAGCATGTGCGGACATCTCAGTGATAAGGACAAAGAAATAAGAAAAAGAACAAACAGCAGGTGGCGCTATACAGATACATTTTATTGAATAACTCAGTGGCTATACAACATTTTTTAATAAATGCAATTACAAAAGTATTCAGATCCAGGTGCTGGTTTGAAAACTGTAGACTATTTTTCGTGGGACAACTCCTTTCATATGTTCTCTCCTTTTATGATCCACACCTGACTTTTGGATCAAAAACTGCACAAAAAAGGCTGAATGTGTGGCAGCACCCTTATGTGTTTCCTGTGATGACAGAGTCTAATGATGCTCCCCTGCGGATTAGTCCTGATGATCCAGTTTAGTTAATTTTTTATCCTAGCACAAATTAAGAAATACACTGACTCTGAACCTCAATGGCGCACAATATTAATAGTCCTTTCTCGCAGCTCATAAGTCTACTTTTTGTCTAATTAAGTTTACAGCAGTGCCAGGAAAGGGAATATAATGCAGAAGAAGTAAAATGATTGTGCATTGGTCTAGTCAGGAGGTAAATGAGAGATGCTAGCAGAGGAATGGCATAATTTCCTCAAGAGAATCCAATGCATTAAATACTTCAATTTCAAACTGATAAATCAATTTCACCAGTGCCTTGAAAAGACTGCAGACCTTTAGGGATCTTTTCATATGGAAAGGTTCAGCTTCAGCTCCCGCTAATGTCATTACGGCTCTTAATGCAAAGTGATATACTCTGTTGCAGAAAGCCATTGTCACTTCTTTTTTTCTTTTCTCCACCTCAAAGCCTGCAGGATTTTGCTAAAGCTTAAGACAGAGACGGCACAATAGACTTTCTTTGTGTACATTATGTGGCAAACAAAAAACATGTAATAAAATAAAGCGCGGCGTGCGAGGAGGAGAGAGAAAACAACTTTATCTTCGCTTGGTAAATAATACAATAAAGCCACTTATATTGAAGACTATAAAAATATCAGCGCTCGATGCAGTGCATCACAATGAGCACTCTGCTGCAAATAGCTCTCGCCTTACAAACCAAGTGTTTATACAATCAACCAGCAAGCAATTATGGCAGGAAAACACCGCAAACTGGAACGCTCCCCTCCGTAAATCAGAAGCGCTCGCAGCATGGAAAGTGCAGCCGGAATTTATGTGCCACATGTGAGGTGGAACGAAGCCCATCTGCATCAGGATCAGACCAATAGATCCGGGAAGTTAAAGTCACAGGGCTCATTTGGATTAGGCCTCTTGCACACAAACATTTTTTTTTTTAGTTTCCATTCCGTTTTTTGCCGATTCCGTTTGCGGTCTGTATGCGGAACTATTCAAGTCAATGATTCTGCAAAAAAAAACTGAATGTACTCTGTACGTATTATGTTTCTGTATTTTCATTCAAAGATAGAACATGTCCTAATATTGCCCGCCAATCACATTCCTTGGCTCCATTCAAGTCAATGGTTCCACAAAAAAAACGGAATGCATATGGAATGCATCCGTATGTCTTCTGTGTAAATTCAGTTTTTGTGGAACCATCTATTGTAAATGTTATGCCCAGCCCAATTTTATAATGTACTTTATGTTTAACGTTATTGTATGCTTCCGTTTCCGTTTGCGATCTGCAAAAAATGGATCACAAATGGAAACAAAACTGAAAAATGGAAACACTATTGAAACAAAAAAACTGAAAAACTGATCCGTTTAAAACGGACCACAAAACCATACAGTCGTGTGCAAGAGGCGTTAGGGTCAGGAAAGTGTCTGAAAGCTTCTGGGCTCTAATAACCGGGCCCCCCCTCATTGAGAGGAGCCATGTGTTGGGGTAGTGGTAATGTCGCCCGTCCCCGTAGGACTGTAGAGATTACTTATCCAAGTGGCTAGTTTGACAGCCAAGTTCAGATGACTGTACTGCAATCATATTTTATGGTTGAACTAGAGATGACTGAATTGATTCTAAATGAGTGCATCCACATCTTTTTTGGGAAAGGGAGAAAGGGAGCGGGGCAGGGAAAAAGAAAAGGTGAGAGACTAGAGCAGGGATAGGCAACCTCCGCCACTCCAGCTGTTGTGCAACTACAACTCCCAGCATGTATACTTGCTATTCTAAGAACTGTCATAGAAATGGATGGAGCATGATGGGAATTGTAGTTTCACAACAGCTGGAGTGCTGAAGATTGCTGACCCCTGGACTAGAGAGAGAGAGGAAAAAAATAAAAATAAAAAAGAGTCCCACGAGACCTCTGAGTGTAAAACACGAATTTTCTGACTAATTGAAGCATTTTCTATTCCAGGAGAATTGCACTTTAATCAAAAAAGTCGACCGATTCGACCATATTGAACCTGAATCAAATCTACTGGACTCTGAACCCCCCATGGTTCAAAAAGACATCCGTCCGTCTATCAGCCTGTTAGCCTGCAAGCGAATAGAGTTTAGATCACAATTTAACCACATATATTCCCAACCCTGAGGGTCCACATGGCAGCCATAGCATGAGCTCTAAACTGTAACTGTGTTATGATTAGTGTTAGGCTACATGCACAGGAACGTATATTGTTCCCATGTCCGTTCCGTTTTTTTTGCGGATAGGATGCAGACTCATTCATTTCAATAGGTCCGCAAAAAATGCTCACAGCAAACTGTGTACTATCCGCATCCGTATGTAACAACCCTATAAAAGCCTAATTCCCAGTTTCACTGTGAGCTGAGCATAGGAAGAGATGTGACAAGTGTTCATGGGCTAGGGACAGTGTTGCTGCATTAATCCAGCGGCCATGTTTGATCCATCCACTATGTTCGGCATCTGGTTTTAACACTAATAATTTTACCACTAGGTTCATAGTAGGGAGGGATCCCGGACCTTATGGAGGGATCCACATGGGATTATGGTATCCCTGTTGTGAATTCCTGAATTGCATTGCTTTGAGGAAGGTTTTCCCACCTCAATGCTGTGCACCATCTCTGGTACCATCACACAGGGGCTGCTGCATAAATGTTCAGGCTCCTCCGATCCCCGCCGGGGAAGCTGGAGCAAACCCGGATGACCACAGCATCTGAAGGGTTAAAACATTAGTGCTGGTTCTCTGCTCTTTAAAAAAGCAGACACCCGAGCAGCGGGCGCCATGTTTAAATAGCCAGCGGCCAATGTAGATTTGCTGTCAGTGGTCGGGTATTTCTTAACATTTCTTTAAGATAAGACTTAGTGGGAATAGGGAGGTTACAGAAGAGTTGACCCCATCTTAGACACAAACCGAACTTTGGAGCAGCATCAACAAGTATTTCTAGAACTAGTATATAAAGAATACACCACAGGCATTTTATAAAGGGAAAATAATCACTTTACAAATTCCTAAAATAGGGGCAGCTTTATTCACAGAAAGCCCCGTATGCATTAACAGGTATTGTGTCCTAGTAATAGTGCACTTACAGATCCGGACCACTGACTCTAAAGCTGTAACAGGACGCCTGACTCACCATACCTTTTATTGTAGTAGTCCCTTCTGCACCAGGGCTCGGGGGCAACTGCCACCTTTACACCCCTACAGAGAAGCCCCTGCTTCTTGGGTGAATACTATTTGACATCACATGGAATGAGGCACAAATCCTCTCCGATTCACTTTGAATGCACAATAAAAAAGCATATGGACGTCACCATATGAAACCTTAGGCATGAGAAGGTACACTGCTAATACATTACAGGCGACTAACGTAAATGGACTCTATTATAGAGACGGCAGATAGATACATATAGATAGATACAAGAAGGAGAAAATGGCAGCATTTTATGCTTATATATGTTATGTTCGCTACCACTTGTTGCTTGAGAAAGGCTCCAGTATAGAGCCGAAACGTCGTGCCTGCCTCCATTTTTGTTTCTTTTAGATAGATAGATGGATTGATAGATACCGGTATATACTGTAGATATATGGATAAATAGATGGACAGATGAATGGACAGACATAGAAAGATGGACGGACAGAGATAGATAGATGGATAGATGGATATAAGATAGATAGATAGATAGATATAAGATAGATAGATAGATAGATAGATAGATAGATAGATAGATAGATAGATAGACGATAGATACAGATAGATGATGGATGGCCGGATGGATGGACAGATACAGATAGATACTGCACATATAACATGTCCGTCTGCTGTAGTCATAGTCCCTCAGTACCTGGTTTCCAAATTTCAATAGACAGCATCAGAAATACAATGTGAATGTGATCTCAGTGATGTCATTCTGCTGCGCTATTCTGCGCTATGTGATCCTCATAAACTGTTAAACAAAGGACTAACCAGAGTACAATGAATGCACAGAATGAAAGCACTGGGCCACACAATACCCCCCTTAGGTGCAGATGCTGCAGTCAGGCAGAAAGTATAGGTCCCCCTTGGAGGCTGCTCGTGAGCGCCACACTGCCCCCTCTGCTGAGGACACCAGCGTGCTGTCCTAATCTGCAGCCCACTATGTGGCACATTTACAAAGCGTCATTTGTCAGACAGCGGCCTGTGCGTTTGTGAGTGCGGAGGCGCAGCGCCTATTGTACAGCAGAGCCATTAATCAGAAAACAAAACCAAAACATCTCGTCTGTGCCCCGGACGATCAGTCAGGCCCAGCTGTAAGGAAAACAGATGGCGGAGGAGCATTAGTGGTAATGTGGGCTCCTTCTCACTCAAGTAGGCAAAGCGCTGACATTTCTCATGTGACAGTGGAGCTGGGCGTGCACAATGTGCTGCTACAATACAGCTTTACTTATTACATCCCTGGTGACACCCAGGATTTATGTTGCAGGAATTACACTGGTTTTCATTTAGGCTTCACTCCAATATCTTAAATGCAGCAACTCTACTATTTATCAGTTCTATCTATCTATCTATCTATCTATCTATCTAGCAAAGTCCAAAACATGTGAACTGCGCAGCAGATAATACTCAAGACGGGTGCCATCGGGTGTTGGAGCGATCCTCTCCTACATGATAAATAGTCAAATAGTGTCGTGGATATTTTTGACTATCTATCTATCTATCTATCTATCCATCTATCTATCTATCCATCTATCTATCTAGTGTACAGTATATCTATCTCATATCTATCTATCTATCTATCTATCTATCTATCTATCTATCGTCTATCTATCTACTGTATATATCTATCTGTCTGTCTATCTATTTATCTATCTCATTCTACCTACTATCTATCTATCTATCTATCTATCTATCTATCTATCTATCTATCTATCACATTCTATCTATCTATCTATCTATCTATCTATCTATCTATCTATCTATCTCTATATCTATCTATATCTATCTATCTATCTATCTATCTATCTATCTATCTATCTATCTATTGATCTACCTCTATATCTATATCTCCCTATCTCTATATCTATCTATCTATCTATCTATCTATCTATCTATCTATGATTTCCTGGATGCCATGTCCAGCCTGATGCCACTGTATTCCAGAAGTCTATAAAGGAGCAGCCCGGGCTTCTATTATCAGACATGGTTATGTAATCACATCCAGTTATCACAGCATGATCTATTGAGCTGCTCTCCAGTTCAGGCTTAGGGCAAGTGTCTACCACCACGATGACAGTCATGTTTTCCACAAACCCTATTTGAAGCTGCAATTTCTGCTGCATGAGCTCACAATGGCTGGGGGGAGGGAGGGAAGGGGTTTTTCCCATTCCGCACGTCACTGCTGAGATTCCAGGCAGCGTCCCTATCAGCTGGGAATAGCGATGACAAGAAGCGGTGTGGAGCAATGTGCCCGCAGTGCAGATAACACATGCAGCACCTCCACCGTAGACTCTTCCATTGCAGAGCGAGCTCGATCCAACATATGGGTTCACATTTTAGGTGAATTGCCGCAGTGATTATGTTCCTGCGGCACTAGTCTCTTCTAGAAACATAGCTCTAAAGTGCTGCGTCTCTTCACATGACAGATCTTCGTGCATGCCGATGGCTCCAGCGTACATGAAGCTATACTAGTTTGTGCAGCGGAGCCTTATACCAATGATTTTATACTAAGTGCAGCCTGTAAATGTATCCTGGGACTGTAGACACACGTATGACGGTGTACTGCTCTATATACAGAGCTGCCATGAACCCAACCGCCATCATTATTGTGATACTAAACAAAGTGACGTTTTAAGGGGAAAATCTAAATGAAATAATTTATATTATAGTTCAATTTATTTACTAAGCGTCAAGAATAACCATTCGCCTGATGGCAAATTAACGTATTGGAGATGCTGATTGACTTATTGCGCAGTATTTAAAGAGCACGGTTACCAGCTCTACTTCTCTTCATTTCCTTGGGGTCATCGGCCCGCACAGCTGACACCTATTCCTGGAAGCCCAGCACTTTATAAATGCCAATTTTCTACTGTTTAAGCACTTAAGATTGACCAGTCCCAGCCACCATTAATGATCTACTGCAGGCTACTTTCTAATTAAAAAAAAAAAAGTTGACCAGGAAATTTTAGTTCAATTGCTTTCGATCTAGGTTTGTCCACCTTGAGCAATGTCTCCAAGTTATTCCCAGATTACAGATGACTTCATACTGAAACCCCATGCATCATCATTAGGTGAGGAACACAAATTAACATTTCCAGCACGTTGACGGGGGCATGGCTCACCGTGAGATAACTTATTGTGGCGTACTGGAACAGATGGCCATTTGACCACTGGTTATGTTTAGCGCAACCTGTATCAAAGCATTTTTGTACATACTGCCGCTGTATGTGCCGAAAAATGGTTTACTATGCTAGGGTTAATGCTATGTATGGTGGGGTAAACATACATGTATGGATATATATATATAACATAAACCCCACACACCTACATAAAAGGACAGACAGATGCAAACATACTGACATAATATCACTGTGTAATATAAGTGTAAAGCCAACCAGGAGTATACAGATATGGAATACCGTTTAAAGGAACACACAGATTTACCCACATGCAAACAAACGGACATACTACATGGAAACATAGACAACAAACATACAGTAAAATACACAGAAACAAAGACATATACAAAAACAGACAAGAAGCAAAAATGATACACCTGGGATGTGATATGTGTACGGTGTGTGATGAATCGGCCAGCACTTGGAAGGTGTTCTTTATTAAATTAATTCAGATATAGGCTCAAGACGCGTTTCGGCCCATCCAGCGAGCTGAAACGCATTCTAAGCCTATATCTGAATTAGTGCAATAAAGAACACATCTAATTGAAGCTGAAGTGCCTGCTGGGATTTCTTCTATTAGCGATATGTGCATGAACTTAACCAGGACTAGGCATGTATGAAATACTAAAAGGAAGGAACACACACATATACACACATAAAAACCAACATACATACATGGAAACACAGACAACAATCAAAAAGTACATAACGGTGAAGTGATATGTGCATGAACCTAACCAGGACCAGGCATGTATGAAATACTAAAAGGAAGGAACACACACATATACACACATACAAACCAACATACATACATGGAAACATAGACAGGACCAGGCATGTGTGAAATACTATTAGAAGGAACCCACAAACATACACACACGGAAACATAGACAGCAATCAAAAACTACATAACGGTGAAGTGATATGTGTATGAATCTAACCAGGACCAGGCATGTATGAAATAATCAGTACAGGCAGACACACACATATACACAGTAAATAAAGTCATACACGCAATATAAAATATCCTTTAATATAACACATACATCTACAAAAACTCATCCATAAACATATAGGTAACTAACGCTCAAACATAAATTAACACCCACTAAACTTTTTAGGGTACAGCCGCACGGCCAGGTCTCCTGACACAGTTTTGGAAGCCAAAATCAGGAGTGAGTTCAAAAAGAGGAGAAGTTGTATCTGTACTTTATACTTTCTCTCCTTTTATGATCCACTCCTAATTTTAAAACTGCATCAGGAAACTGGAAGGTGTAGCTTAAAACGTGTTAGTGCAATGCTAGGAACTTAGCGACTGCACCGGATGGTTTGTAGGCCATACCCCATGATAATCACCTGGAATAATACTGATTTTTAAGGCGTCTTAAAGAAAGTTGATCATTTTATAACAGAGCCGCCTTTATGCTCTGCTGCCTCCGGATACGGGACATACACACAGCTTCTTGGTAAAACATACAGATATCTTTGATGTATAATCTACACAACCTGTATAGATGAATCATTTTCATTTTATAGGTTTGTCTAATACATTCAAATCTGTCAAAACCCAGAAAGTTCCCTTTTCAGAATGTGTGTGTATGGCAGAGTTTTCCTTACTATGATGCAAACTAAAAATGGGTAGCTCCTTTTCAACTATTAGTAGTATGTATGTAGCAGAGCTGTGATGTTTTTTTTTCTTGCATAGGACTGCAGCTATCGCTATGGCACCGCGCTGTTACATTTATCTCAGATTTGTTATACGTTTAAGAGTTAAACCAATGTAAAACAACAATCAATCCCAAAGAGTTAAGTGACTAAATTCAGTTATGTCACATTTTACCTTCCTAATATCTAAAGCTAAGAATTATAAGAACTTCCCATCGAACAGCTTAGTATTGCCCTCAGCCATCTTATCAGACTGCAGTGTATCCAACTTATAGCTTGCAGGGTGTAAATCAGCCATTGGCTGTGTGCGAATGTGAACGATGTTTGGATGTGTATTTTGTGTATTATTATTAGTGATAGGCATGTATAGTTTGTACAGTGTAATCATTGGTGAGCACTGATGTGCCTTACTCACTGCATGTGAGGAACTGTGCGGATGTGCAGTATATAACTGCGGATTATTCCATGGAGGTGTACAGTATTTGGAGGTGTATTATTGCCTATAACTGTTGGGATGCGGATTGTATAGATATGTTTTATTGTATGGATGTGTCATCTATAGATGTGCATTACTGCATGTATGAGCACTGTGAGAAGATATGTAATATTAAATGGCTATGTATTATTATATGGCTGTATACAGTGTATAGATGTTTATTGAGTATTTGTTGCAGGGAAGTGAATATTGCAGACATGTATATATTTGCTTTAATGTGCAGATTGTAGGTATGTACATTATTATATGGGTGTATATCAGGTAGATGTGTATAATGTACTTACTGTATATATGTATATTGTGTGGAGTAGTACTATTGGCAGGATGTATATATTTGCTTTAATACGCAGATTGTAGGTATGTACATTATTATATGGGTGTATCACATACATGTGTATAATGTACTTACTGTATGTACATTGTTATATGGGTGTATATCAGGTAGATGTGTATAATGTACTTACTGTATATATGTATATCGTGTGGAGGAGTACTATTGGCAGGATGTATATATTTGCTTTAATGCGCAGATTGTAGGTATGTATTATTATATGGGTGTATCACATACATGTGTATAATGTACTTACTGTATATATGTATATTGTGTGGAGGAGTACTATTGGCAGATGTATATATTTGCTTTAATGCACAGATTGTAGGTATGTACATTATTATATGGGTGTATATCAGGTAGATGTGTATAATGTACTTACTGTATATATGTGTACTGTGTGGAGGAGTACTATTGGCTGGATGTATATATTTGCTTTAATGCGCAGATTGTAGGTATGTACATTATTATATGGGTGTATATCAGGTAGATGTGTATAATGTACATATACAGCATATATATACTGTTGCAACGAGCCGTATTATAGCATGGCTCTGTACACTTATTACATGTACTGTATATGTGAGCATTCTGCAGTTTCATGTGGTCACCACAAATAGCAGATCACACACAACCAAGTAGGAAACAACTGATCACATCTTGCACATTAACTAGTTGTATGGCTTTGAAAGCTGAACTATTCTTCTGAAATCAAAATTACTCATATAGACCTATACTGTAGATGTACACTACACAGGGAAAAGACTCACTCAAGGGCATTGAATTCCCCTTTGTAAATTATACTATTGTACCGTGCGTAGTATGTGTGTATACTTCTATACTATTATGTTGTGTACAATGCAGGCGCCCTCAATGCAGCTCTTTAGGAAACTATGATTGGAGCAGTAGCTAAAAAAATGTCATCAAGAAAATCATCTTTCTCCATCATAGCTATATCCCGGAAGTCCTCTGAAATCATTTACATTGAGAATAAGCCATAGCAATAAACCAAGTAGGAAAAGTTAGTTTTTTTCTTTTCTGGTGTAATTTCTTGGCCACATTTAGTTCTGTGTCATCAAACCTATCCTCTGTAAAAATACCGTCCTCCTCCTATTGTGCTTTATGTGGCATTATTGGCGTACAGCTGCAGCCTGTTGACATCTGCATGTATTTTCCAGCTTTATAAATAATGCAGACAAGTGTTAAAAACTACTGGCAAAGGCGAAAAGTATCTGTTAAAATATTCAAGACAAATATAAAATTTACACCGTTTTTGGAGTTAGTGGCAGTAAATATTGCTGCGTTTTTTATGGCAGATTGTTTGCACTGTAATGGTGTATCCCTTCTCGCTATATAAAGCCTGCTTCCACATTACATAGGGGGAAATGAGTCAATGAAATGCGTCTATGCTCCTATAACTTACTGATGTAATGACATTTGTATCAGTCACTCTTGGTGCCACTGAGTCCAGGGCTGAATTTTCTTCTGAGTGCACATTAGGTCTGGCAAGAGTCTAAATGGTTAATGTGGCTTTATACCTAAATCAATATAAGAATACGCTTCTACTATATAGGATTGTAACCCGGATTATAGCATCCAGGAAAATCTTAAAAAGAGATTTTACACCTTACCTGCTGTAGTAATGTGGTTACATAGGAGCTGCAGATGGAGTGGAATGAAAAAAAAACAACCATTGCAGCTATGTAAATCTCCCAACCCTTTGTCAGGTCCTTCTGACCTCTCACCTCGAAACGCGTTTCACTGTTTAAATGTATTTAATATACAAATAATGCAAGAAAAAGCACAGAAGGATGACCAAGCAGTCAAAATTAAAAATTTAGACTCTGACCAAAGCTAATTAAATAAAACATTAAGAAAAAAAAAAAACTGCGGTGCAAACGAGATCTATGAAAGATTTATTTAAAGCGAAAGGACAGCCAGTTATTAGGGAGGAGGTAATTAAAAAGACAATCCTAGAAAGTTGATGTATTCAGCATTTATCAAATGCAAATTCGAATAGGGAATGCAAAAACATGAACTCGCCTTGCTGTTCCCGAATCACCGTCACAATCTATGTACACATAAATCTTTTAGTATGCATATATTATAATCTGCCAAAGTGACAACAAAGCCCATAGAGTGGCACAGAAAGAGCTGCATGTCTTCTCGTTTACTGCCTTACCCTTCTGCATAGGCAAGAAACTCCTACTAGGTCAGGACGCCAGGTGAACCACAGCAAGAGAGGAAATCTATCATTATTTCAGGAAATTACTTACGAGCCAGCATGAAGAATAACCGAATAAAACGTGTGTGGACCTTTTACTAGTACAACATGTATGCGTCGCACTCAGCGCTGGGCAGGGTAGCATTATGACTGCATGGGACTGTAGAAGTAATCGAAATGGAGTGACTGCTGGTAGACTTTACACTGGGTCACATGATACAAGTCCAAAAATGACACTAAAATTCACCTAAATGTAAATGCAGTCAACTCTCGCCCATGATGGTTTAGGTGTACATGTTAATACAGTAGAATGGAGACAGCAGTAAGGACTGTGTACACCTATATACAGGTAGGGCTCATCTACCTATACGACTGTCCTCGATGACATGGACCGGTGTGCACAAGCAGTATATAAAGTTTGAATGTGACCGTGTGTCTTGATGACTTCACTGGTGGATAGAAGATCTCCACACAGATTGCTATATCTCACATCTACATCATGTGTAGTAGCGTCGCTTCCTCCATACACTCCATGTGCACAGCAGCCTCTTACAGTCGAGACCATTTCATAACAGTAAAAGGTCCATTTATGACCATGCAGCACAAAGCTAGCCATTGTGAAGACTTAAGTCCCAGGTAAGGAAATGAATACAGTCCAGACTGAGAGAGATTAGAACATAGATGCCCTTCTGAGATATGCATCAAGGCATTTTCTTCTGCAAGCCTATGAAGCAGAATCAGGCATAAGATCACACTTTAAGCACTTACACTGGTGCAATGCTTAATTCCTACGCGTTAACTCTTTTCATGTCATAGGCAGCCAGCCTGAGGTTTGCAGAGACATCCATGCTCTCCCTTTCATTAGGTTATTAGCTTTAACACAGAGCTTTCCGGGTTCACAAAGGAGACATTTCCATCTCATTAAAAGACTGCTGCCTACTATTTGATAGAAAGCCACTATGCACACGCTTCCCTATGACTGCAGCAAGTAACGTACCGACACAAGCATGAATTATTGCCCAGCACCATGAAGCAGAATCGGCTCCACGTTTAATGACCAGGTTCTGGTTCCTGTGCAGCAGTCTGAATACAGGAGCATGCAGTGCGGGTGCAGGCGAGCTGCGGAGATTCTAGTACACCCATGTCTTAACCTCACACAACCTAAGACATTCCAGCTTCTCCTGCCAGCAAGCTCTGCCAGTCTGTCACTGATAGCACTGCTTCCCCACCTTGCCACAGAAGGTGAAACTCAGACTAGCTGCTCTAGATAAAGTCTAAAACCTACAACCAAACCATGCTAAAGTTCACCTACAAGCAACAGCAATGTAAAGAAAGCAAAGCAAGGAGAGGAGAAACTTACCTGCTGCAAGTACATAAAAGTCAAGGCACATGAGAGCTGTGGACACATGCCCACATTCGGCAGTGCCACGCAGGTTGCACCCGTCAGAGGATGCTGCATGGTGTTGCTCTGGAGTCGACGTAGAACAAGTGAAGGGGCTAGCATGCAAGCACGTTTGTCCTGTCTTGTCAGAAGGTTTTAAGTCGTCTTTTAGCTGTGGTGACTTAAAGTTACCAAAAAAATAAAAAAAGTCCTTTTTTTCCCCCCTTTGCTATCCTACTACTGGAAACGTGTGTTCATTTGTCAGCTAAGGCAACTAGGCAAATTAAAACTGAAACCGCTTAAACTGGATAAAATACAAAAAAAAAAACGAGGGATTTAACCGAAGCCTGCAGCCTAATGAAGAGTCAGTGTAACTTCCTCAATGACAGCGAAGAGAGGGAGCTCGGCGTTTCCCAACAGGAGCTTGCTGACTAGCAGAGAGATTGACTCACTGGAGCTCAGGCGGCTTGTGTTGATGCTGCACGGCTTCTCATTTGTCAAATGGGTCCTAGGGCAGAGGCTTTACCACTCACCAAAATTCAAATACTGCATTTTTAAAATCCCCAGGGAGGGTGGAGAGAAATAGAGAGAGATCAAGTGAGCTAGTGAGAAGGAGAGAGAGAGAGAGCAAGCGATTGAATGAGAAAGCTGCATCACAGACAAGCGTGAGATTTAGGCAATTAATGTCCTTGCCCAGCTGGGACCCAGCGTCTATTAGAATTTCTTGTGCATTGCTGTTGGTCAGCAGAGTCAGCACCAAATAATGTTTTCATTTGATTATTTTTTTTTTCTTTTGTAATCTACGCCACAAGCCAGATACGTTGAAGATCATATCTTAGTTAGCCAACGCCACCCATTTTCTATCCTTACTAAAGCCTAACATCCAGCTTGCTGACATGACACATGAATCTTTTTAGATAAGATTTTCCCATTCCTCATGTTAGCAAGTGGAAAGTTAACAATTCAGGGGAATCCTCCCTGCTCAAGCAGCCTTGTAGATTTTTTTTTCTTAGAAACCATCTTCAAGTACAATTACAATTTAAATTGGTATTATATTCAGTCTATTAAAGGAGATTAGTCTATCAGGCTCCATTTTAGAATGAAATTTGGCTTTTTATTATTTAATATGTAGTCTTTTTACTCCGTGAATAGAATTACTTCTGTTTCGAATTAATATTCCGCTCTTGCGCACTCTTTTTCTTTGTTTTATAGAGTAATAATTGTTCATTAGGAGGGCTAGTTAACCTTTATGTAATAAAACTGAGTGTGACTTGTACATCAAAGTATTTTTTACTTTAGCTGTCCTTGTGGAGAGGCGTTTGTAAAGATTCACACTCTACATGAGGATTAGGTTTCATCTTTATTACACGTGTGTGTTATCATGTGATTGCACTTCGTTTACTGCAGCACGAGCCTGAAAAAAAAAAAACATTCCAAGCATTCAGATATTCTCGAAGTGTAATTCATTCATTAACACCGGGTTTCAGTCAGTACATGCACACAACACATGACACACATACCGAGTGCAAACCTACACACTGAGAGGCGTAGACTCCCAGACCCTCACATCACACGCATACACAAATCATAAAAACATCTACATCCATGGATACAAATACACGTTCTTGCGTCACACACTGACACAAAAATAATACAGGCATGTTTACCAACGGGTAAAAACACACACATCCTCACATCACACACATATGCACATAATACACAAAGATGCACACTCATGTATCCTCATATCACAAACATATACAAATAATACACACAGATGCACACTCATGTACCCTCATATCACAAACATATACAAATAATACAAACAGATGCCCACTCATGTACCCTCATATCACAAACATATACAAATAATACAAACAGATGCCCACTCATGTACCCTCATATCACAAACATATACAAATAATACAAACAGATGCACACTCATGTACTCTGATATCGCTAATGCATCAGATGCAACCACAGATACATCTACACACTTATGTACCCTCACATCCCACACATATAGAAATAATACACACATGCCCCCATGGATATAAGCTCTCACATCGCACTCATATATAAATCATAAAAACATGTACATACAAATACAGATGATTGCATCACACACTGACACAAAAATAAAAACATAAATGTTCACCCATGGATACAAATGCACACATCCTCACACCACACACATATACAAATAATAGAAAAATATCACCCACAGATGCACACTCTTGTTCTCTGATATCACTAATGCAAACATAAAGTACAAACATATACAACCACAGATACACTTACACACTCACGTACCTCTTATCACACACATATAGAAATAACACAAACTCATGCACCCATGGATACAAACTTACACATCCTCACATCACACACATACACAAATGATCAAAAACATGCACCCATGGATACAAATTCACACTTCTTCACATCACACGCATACACAACTCATAAATCATAGACAAATGTACACACATGGATACAAATACAAATCCTTGCATCACACACTGACATAAAAATAATACAAACATGTTCACTCAGGGATACAAACACATACATCCTCACATCACACGCATATACAAATAATACACACATATACACCCACAGATGCACAGTCATGTGCCCTCATATCACAAACATATACAAATAATACAAACAGATGCCCACTCATGTACCCTTATATCACAAACATATACAAATAATACAAACAGATGCCCACTCATGTACCCTCATATCACAAACATATACAAATAATACAAACAGGTGCACCCTCATGTACCCTCATATCACAAACATATACAAATAATACAAACAGGTGCACCCTCATGTACCCTCATATCACAAACATATACAAATAATACAAACAGATGCCCACTCATGTACCCTCATATCACAAACATATACAAATAATACAAACAGATGCCCACTCATGTATCCTCATATCACAAACATTTACAAATAATACAAACAGATGCACACTCATGTACTCTGATATCGCTACTGCATCAGATGCAACCACAGATACATCTACACACTCATGTACCCTCACATCACACACATATAGAAATAATACACACATGCCCCCATGGATATAAGCTCTCACATCACACTCATATATAAATCATAAAAACATGTACATACAAATACAGATGATTGCATCACACACTGACATAAAAATAAAAACAGACATGTTCACCCATGGATACAAATGCACACATCCTCACATCACACACATATACAAATAATAGAAAAAGATCACCCACAGATGCACACTCTTGTTCTCTGATATCACTAATGCAAGCATAAAGTACAAACACATACAACCACAGATACACTTACACACTCATGTACCTCATATCACACACATATAAAAATAATACAAACTCATGCACCCATGGATACAAACTTACACATCCTCACATCACACACATACACAAATGATCAAAAACATGCACCCATGGATACAAATTCACACTTCTTCACATCACACGCATACACAACTCATAAATCATAGAAACATGTACACACATGGATACAAATACAGATCCTTGCATCACACACTGACATAAAAATAATACAAACATGTTCACTCAGGGATACAAACACATACATCCTCACATCACACACATATACAAATAATACACACATATACACCCACAGATGCACAGTCATGTGCCCTCATATCACAAACATATACAAATAATACAAACAGATGCCCACTCATGTACCCTTATATCACAAATATATACAAATAATACAAACAGATGCCCACTCATGTACCCTTATATCACAAACATATACAAATAATACAAACAGATGCCCACTCATGTACCCTCATATCACAAACATATACAAATAATACACACAGATGCCCACTCATGTACCCTCATATTACAAACATATACAAATAATACACACAGATGCCCACTCATGTACCCTCCTATCACAAACATATACAAATAATACACACAGATGCCCACTCATGTATTCTGATATCACTAATGCAAACATAAAGTACAAACAGATGCAACCACAGATACATCTACACACTCATGTACCCTCACATCACACTCAAATAGAAATAATACACACATGCCCCCATGGATATAAGCTCTCACATCGCACTCATATATAAATCATAAAAACATGTACATACAAATACAGATGATTGCATCACACGCTGACACAAAAATAAAAACAGACATGTTCACCCATGGATACAAATGCACACATCCTCACATCACACACATATACAAATAATAGAAAAAGATCACCCACAGATGCACACTCATGTTCTCTGATATCACTAATGCAAACATAAAGTACAAACATATACAACCACAGATACACTTACACACTCACATACCTCATATCACACACATATAGAAATAATACAAACTCATGCACCCATGGATACAAACTTACACATCCTCACATCACACACATACACAAATGATCAAAAACATGCACCCATGGATACAAACACACATCCTCACATTACACACATCCGCAAATAATTAAAACATCCTTCCATCAAACACACAAAAATAGTACAAACGCGTGCACAGATACAAACACAAACATCTTCATATATACAGATAATACAAACATATACTGCACACTCACTGGTGCACAATCATATACTCATATAATGCAAACATATTGTACAAACACACGCAAATATACAAATAATACAAACACATGCACCCAGGAATACAAACTCGCACATCCTCACATCACACACATATACACATACTAAAAAGATGTGCACTCATGAATGTTTAATACACACATATATTGTACAAAGAATACAAACAAATACACCCACAGGAACAAACTGCCATACTCTGATATTATATATGCAAACAAAGACATGCCCTCACAGATACACTGACACACATACTCTTGCACATCAAATACACGCACACATATAAATACATATACATATATACATACATATACACTACACACATACAGAGTGCAAATCTACACACTGAGAAGCACAGACTCAGGCATCACAACCATTCATGAATAATAATAACATGGATACACCCATCGATACAAATGCACATCCTTGCATCAAACACTCACATACATACAGAAACACTAAAAAAATGTGCGCTCTTATATGCACACACACATCATCACAAAACACACATACTGTACAGAAAGAATACAAACACTTAAACCCACAGATACACTCACACACTCATACACCTGTACATCAAATACACACATATCAATACAGTACACAACACACATACAGAGTACAAATCTACACACTAAGGGTCCATTCACACGTCCGCAAAATGGGTCCGCATCCGTTCCACAATTTTGTGTGCACTAAGGATGAGCGAATTGACTTCGGATGAAACATCCAAAGTCGATTCACATAAAACTTCATTAAAATACTGTACGGAGAGAGCACGCCTTACAGTATTAGAATGTATTGGCCCCTATGAGCTAAAGTTATTACTTTGCGAAGTCTCGCAAGACTTTGGGTAATAACTTCAGAAATTTATTTCTACTGTAAAATACCTTTTACCGAACTCGGTTTTGTTACAGGGCAAAGACTGACAAAATAACTCAAGTGTGAACTCAGCCTTACACGTTAATTTTAGCGTAAAAAAGAAGCACACTCCTTTTACACCGTCGGCAGCTGATTCCATATAGATGTCTACAGAACCTGTTCTATTAAACGCTTATACAAGTAGAGTTCCCCAGATAGAGTGGAGAGGGTGTCAGCAGTAAGTTTGTGTTGACGTCACTGATTATTTTGCCCTTCCTCTGTTCTGTCTGACCGTTCGCAAAACCAGCTCCCATGCCACTCTCCTCATCACTTTTTGCCCGCCTAGCAAAGGAAGTGGCGGATGTCTCCTCTAGATCTTGGCTGCGCAGTAGCTGCTGACTGTCTTCTAGTAGCTCTTCCTCGCTGTATAGTGGAGCTGAGCCCACAGCATACATGACTTCTCTGGCTGAGGGAACAGCAAAGGACAGAGGCAGGTTGAGGACAGGTCAGGGCACAGGGCCTACTTCCGGGCCATGCCAACTAAGGGTTGTGTCTGACGAACCCACCGACTGTTGGCTGCGGGTGTCTGATGTCACTTGGGATGAAGTGGATGACCGAGTTAACTAATCAAGAACTGCCGGGTTGCTGGTCAAGACACGACTGCTAGATGACACCAGGAGCTCAGGCCTCTCGCTGTCACTCCTGCTGCCACACCTCCTTACTCTGCTGTGACCTGTGCCAGCGCCAGAAACATTTACGCCTCTGCCACTCCCCTGTACAGGGCCTGACATTTCTCTGTCCAACATACTGTTAGATAAAATACTGTAAATAAATAAAAAGGACATAAAACACCCCAAAAAAGTCTGTAATTTTCTCACTTCAACACACAACGGCTAATAAACCATTTTTTCCCCACTAATACACACCAAAAAGAGCTTTAGAACATATGACTGCACAGCTGAACGGCAAATATATATTTTTTGCCACTAATACACGAAGGGCTTTAGACTATATAACTGCACCGCTGAATGGCAAATATATATATTTTTTGCCACTAGTGCACTCCAAAAAGGACTTTAGAACATATAACTGCACCGCTGAATGGCAAATATATATTTTTTTGCCACTAAAACATGCCAAAAATAATGCCAAAAAGGGCTGCAATTTTATCACTGCACCACACAATGGCAAATATTTTTTTTGCCACTGACACATGCCAAAAATGGCTTTAGAACATATAACTGCACCGCTGAATGACAAATAGGCCCTAACTTTTTTCCACTTATACACTCCACAAAAGGCTTTAGAACATATAACTGCACCACTGAACGACAAATAATATATATATTTTTTGCCACTAATACATGCCAAAAAGGGCTTTAGAAGATATAACTGCACCGCTGAACGGCAAACAGGCCCTTACTTTTTTCCACTTATACACTCTACAAAAGGCTTTAGAACATATAACTGCACTGCTGAACGGCAAATAATATATATTTTCTTTGCCACTAGTACACGCCAAAGAGGGCTTTAGAACATATAACTGCACCGCTGAATGGCAAATAGGTACTTATTTTTATCCACTTATACATGCCAATACAAGCTTTAGAACATATAATTGCACAGATGAACGGCAAATATATATATGTTTTTTTGCCACTAATACACGCCAAAAAGGGCTGTAATTTTCTCACTTCACCACACAATGGCTAATAAGCCCCTTTTCTCCCTCTAATACAAGCCAAAAAATGCTTTAGAACATATAGCTGCACCTCATAAGGGCAAATAAGACTTATAAATATTTCCTTGTAATAAAGCCTGTTAATGCCTGTTTCAAACAGCACTTGCACCCCAATAACAAGAACAGTTTGCTGAAATTACAGAGCTGTATAATGGCAATTTGGATCCGCAATGACCTATTACCCAGGCTGTGTGACATCACAGCTGCATTGTTTGGCTGCATGCATGGCATTGTTGGTGATCTCTCATTCCCAGAGTTCCTTGCTCCATGTCCTCACACATGCAGCAGCCATATTAGGAAAAAATTGTATTTGTTACCATGAAGCGTGAGGAAATTTGGATTCAGTGCAAATCAAATCTTTCATGAAATTCGGATCGAATTCCACTTCATCAACTTCGATTCGCTCATCTATAATCCTAACCCTAATAATAAAGACACACACTGCTCACCTACAGATGCACATACATAAATAATGCAATGACATATAAATACTCATGCAACTGCCAATTTAGACACTACACACACACACACACACATACATACACAGTGTCGGACTTGTGTACTTAGGGTCCACCAGTGTAACTGATTCTGAGGGCTCATTTTAGAGCTCCTGCACACAAACTTATTTTTTTTCCATGTCCATACCATTCACTTCACTTCAATGGGGCAGCAAAAAAAAAAAAAAAAAAAAGATAACAGAAATATTAAAGTTGACGTATAATGACAGACATTCACAGCAAAATGCACAAACATACATGTGGCAGAATTTACACATATATGGATATCCTGCACTTAAATCAGTCAAAAACAAGAAACATGCAGCGCACACCAATTACTCATTGGACACATGTGGCACACAAGACACTTATACATGGCTCACATGCCACTGATACATATGTCACATGCTGCACATACACCACTGATACATGGAACATATACAGCACACACCATTCACACATAGGAAACATGCAATGTACACACCAAGACATTTATGCCTAACCCTATTAAGTGTAGCACACTTAAATGGGTTAAAGGGGTTGTCTCACTTCAGCAATTTACTTTTATCATGTAGAGAGAGTTAATATAAAGCACTTACTACAATGTATTGTGATTGTCCAAATTGACTGAAACAGTGGCATTAGGCCTCTTTCACACGAGCGTGTCCGGATTAGGTCCAGATGCGTTGCGGATGCGTTCAGTGAAAACTGTGCGATTTCACAGGCAAAGCCATTCAGTTTTGCCTGCGATTGTGTTTAGTTGTTCAGTTTTTTCCGCGCGGGTGCAATGCGTTTTGATGCGTTTTTCACGCGCGTGATAAAAAACTGAAGGTTTACAAACATCTCCTAGCAACCATCAGTGAAAAACGCAATGCACCCGCACTTGCTTGCGGATGCAATGCGTTTTTCACGCAGCCCCATTCACTTCTATGGGGCTAGGGCTGCGTGAAAAACGCAGAATATAGAACATGCTGCGATTTTCACGCAACGCACAAGTGATGCGTGAAAAAAAACGCTCATGTACACAGACCCATTGAAATGAATGGGTCAGGATTCAGTGCGGATGCTATGCGTTCACATCACGCATTGCACCCGTGAGGAAAACTCGCTCGTGTGAAAGGGGCCTTAGGGGCACCTGAGGCAGGGTAATAGTGGTGATCCTGGAGCAGAGGTAATAGGGGGGCAACTGGAGAAGAGGCAATATTAGGGGTGCATTTAGAGTGGGGGCATTGGGGGGCATCTGGAGCTGGGGCACTAATGGAGGTGCACCTAAAGCAGAGGCATTAGGGGGACCTAGGGCAGAGTCCCTCCATTGCCACTATGAACACTGCAGAGAGCAGCACACGTACACAGATCTGAGTCTACTTTAAACAAATCACTGATTTCCTCCTTACAGTCTCCTACAGCTCACTACTGTCGCACACTTGAGAAATCAGCCCAGCACCGCAGATGAGTCCTTCTCTCCCGCAACCTCAGTTTTATGAAAGCAGGGAGGGCAGGAGGATGGCCAGACATGTTTTCTCCTCCTTCACTGCCAGCAGCCCGGAAAGCTTAGAAGATCCTGCAGGGCTTTCTGTACAATTTACACCTGTAGGAGGCTGCATCGATGTGCGATACTGCCACCTAGTGGCTACAATAATTATCACTCCTGAGGAACAAGAGAAATAATTACCCCTCCGTCTTATCTCCGGGTGCAGGAGACTGGGGGCCTACCGAGGAATCCCCCGCTTCCCCGATGAGCCAGTCCAAGCCTGTACATACAAACATACATACTTTGGAGCTCTTTTTAAATCAGACGTGTCATATTATTTCATATCAAATATAGAAACACATTCACTCACAGAGACAAACACATCTTTCACACACGCACACAAACATAAATTATACAAACACATGACAACACAGATATACACTCACAGATTCTCATTACGCGCATAACCAAATAGCCCACATGGATGCACATATACAAACAGTACGAACACATACACCCACAAAACCCTCACAAACATAAATAAAGCAAACACATATACTACTACAGTATTCACATAAACACGTAATGCAAACTTTTACACTCAATGATTTAGTCACACAACAATATACTGGGATACACCATTACATCCCATACATACACCTACAGACACACGGTAAAAAACTCATACATTTTTGCGCCATACATTCCCATCCGTACATTAGCAGACAAATATTCTATGTACACACCTACTTTGTAGCTTTTAAAAAAAAAAATCTATGTGTGACATTAATTGATCATTTAAATAATTACACACCCAAATTAGAGCCCTTATTGCACATGCAGAAATAATTTGATTATTAAAAATGCATTGTTAATTCACAGGTGATGAAAGACTTCATCATGCTTAGACACTGAGCTATCACAAATCTGCGGCCTATACCTTGGGAAACCCCTAGAATATGTCATTAGATATTATGAGGCAAGTGAATGTCAGCAATCAATACCTGTATGCAGCTGAATAGTAAACTGAGATGTTTGTGCAGTTTTATTTAGGGTACTTTCACACTAGCGTTGGTGCGGATCCGTCTGTTTATTTGTACAGATGGATCCGCACCTCTAATGCAAACGTTTGTATCCGTTCAGAACGGATCCGTTTGCATTAGCTTTAAAGAAAAATAACAAAGTCCAAAACGGATCCGTTTTGACTTACATTGAAAGTCAATGGGGAACGGATCTGTTTTCAAATGCACCATATTGTGTCACTGACAACGGATCCGTCCCCATTGACTTACATTGTAAAAAAAAACGGATCCGTTAGGCTCCGCCTCTTCAGACGAACACCAAAATGCTGCATGCTGCGTTTTGGTGTCCGCCTCCAAAACGGAATAGAGGCGGAACGGAGCCTAACTGATGCATTCTGAACGGATCCTTATCCATTCAGAATGCATTGGGGCTTAACTGATCCGTTTTGGACCGTTTGTGAGAGCCCTGAAACGGATCTCACAAACGGAATCCAAAACGCCAGTGTGAAAGTACCCTTAGTCATGCAGACTATTGGTAGCATGTACATGCTGTTGTTTGTAAACCTTCAGTTTTTTATCCTGACTGTGAAAAATGCATCAAAACGTATTGCACTCGCACGGAAAAAAACTGAACAACTGAACGCAATTGCAGACAAAACTGACTGAACTTGCTTGCAAAATGGTGAGAGTTTCATTGAACGCACCCTGAACGCATCCAGACCTAATCCATCATGCTCGTGTGAAAGAGGCCTAACTCAGGAGCAAACATCCTAACCGCATTGTGCGCATTCACAAACATGATGTGTACAAAAATATCTGTGCAATGCAGATTTTATATACAAAGTCTTTCTGCATCACTCTGACTCCATGAGCATTAATTCACATTCACAATTTAAACTGGATTAAGCCCTAAAAGGACTTAATTTAAATTTCAGATGCCGTGATCAACTGAATGAAGCCACATGATTACGTATAAAAAGTCTCCCAGAAGCAAAGGTTCACAAATCAGCAAAACCTGCTGTTCCT
Organism: Bufotes viridis; assembly: GCA_033119425.1. Classification (NCBI taxonomy): domain Eukaryota; kingdom Metazoa; phylum Chordata; class Amphibia; order Anura; family Bufonidae; genus Bufotes; species Bufotes viridis. Next base: position 45,685,324 of record CM065595.1, on the reverse strand, counting down.
CAATGTGAAATTGTGAAGACTTTGAATATTCCACCATTTACATAAAATCATTAAAAAATGTACTGAATCTGGAGAAATATCCAGCATTGTACTGATATGTGAGGTACGAGGTATAATAGTTGCAGCGTGTACAGGTATATAGTAAAGACAGCAGTGTATCGACATGAGGTATGAGGTATAAATTGCAGCTTGTACCTCACATATCAGTCCACTGCTGGATATACTATATATATCTGTACACACTGCATCTATTATACCTTGTACTTCACATCAATACACTGCTGGATATACTATATATCTGTTGCATTTATAATACAGTGTAATATAGGCAGTGTGTATATATATATATATATATATATATATATATACACAGAGCAGTGTATTGATGTGAGACATAGAAGGTATAATAGGTGCAGTGTGTACAGATATATGTGGTCAGTTATACATTATGGTCACTGTGTCTGAGGTATATGAGGTAGTGGTCACTGTAACTGTCTGAAGTATTATATATGAGTGAGCAATGAGTAAAAAAGGGCATGGAGGGGGCAAAGAAGAGAAAAGTGGAGGACCTCCTCTTAACACTCCATTCTAGTCTGTATGGACCAATGCGGCGCTGATTATAAAATTCTAATACTTGCTGTTAGGGGTTGAAGGACCTGTGAAGATTTCATCAAGGGTCTTGGCAGATGTACCTTTCAAACCTGGGAACTACACCATTTTTGGTGCAGTTCCTTTGCTAGATCCTGCAGGACGTGTGATGTTGAAGATTATGTCATCATAGGTCCTGGCATAGACAGGAGCAATTAGGGGGCTGGCCTCTCCTCCACTGTGGGCCCCCCTTCCTCACGGGCCCCAAAGCGGCTGTGTGTTCTGCCTATATGGTAGGTACGCCACTGACACTGGGGCTAAGATGTCCCTTAGCAGCGCTCTCTCAAATGAGTGTTGCTAAGGCATATTGGTCCTCTATTAGGATAGGAGAGTCGGGCTGTGCGGGAGCTGCGGGCCTCTGCCTGCCCTGCTCCCTCACAGCCTTGTGGAAAATAGAGCCTTTTGTGTTTATATAGTATATATACATTCCCCATTTTTTTTATAAAATATAAACTTCTACACTATTTTATATACTCACTGACCAGCATAGCCAGAGCTTTCACCCTGCACTAATGAAGTAGCCGCCAGAGCAATGTCTGTGTGAGCCTTTGTGCTTTGTAGAAAAAGAGACATGCAAGCTACAGAAGTAGCTGAGCTAAAATTGACTCTGATAACACATTATGTTCTGTCTTCATACACGTTCACACAGTGTGCAATCTGGCATTCAGCATAAACCATTCCTGTCTTCCAAATAAGAGGACTGTTATTTGTAGTCTAACTTGTTTATTGTAAAACAGGATTGTTGATAAAACTACAAGAATGCAAATAGCATGTATAAGTATAAAGTATAGATAGCATGTAGTATAACATTTGCATTAACTCTCAAGCAAATTGTAGAATGGCTGCCTGTATATAAGATTACATGTCTAGCTAACAGTAGTAACAACTCCCTGAATAACAATTACAACTAGCTAAACAGCTGTGCATAACACAATATTCCTGAAACAAAGGTAGATCTCTCACCATATATGCTTTTACAAACATAGAAACATAGAATGTGTCGGCAGATAAGAACCATTTGGCCCATCTAGTCTGCCCAATATACTGAATACTATGAATAGCCCCTGGCCCTATCTTATATAAAGGATGGCCTTATGCCTATCCCATGTATGCTTAAACTGGATGGTAGAGTTTGAGAAGGAGATATGCAAAAGGACAGCACTGCTGATGTGTCCTGGAGACTGGAGGCTTCTCTTCCCCAGGATGCTCTGCACTCCCACAATGCAGTAGTCTTTGTAACAGAAAAACGAAGTGTAACATAGTAACATAAATAGTAACATAGTACATAAGGCCGAAAAAAGGCATTTGTCCATTCAGTTCGGCCTGTCATCCTGCAAGTTGATCCAGAGGAAGGCAAAAAAAAAACTGTGAGGTAAAAGCCAATTTTCCCTACTTGAGGGGAATAAGCAATTCCTTCCCGGCTCCAATCAGGCAATCAGAATAACTCCCTGGATCAACGACCCCTCTATAGTAGCTATAACCAGTAACATTATTATACTCCAGAGAAACATCCAGGCCCCTCTTGAATTCTTTTATTGTACTCACCATCACCACCTCCTCAGGCAGAGAGTTCCATAGTCTTACTGATATTATCATGAAGAATCCTCTTCTATGTTTGTGTACAAACCTTCTTTCCTCCAGAAGCAGAGGATGTCCACTCGTCACAGTCCTGAGGATAAATAGATTATGGGATAGATCTCTGTACTGACCCCTGATATAGTTATACATAGTTATTAGATCTCCCCTCAGTCATCTTTTTTCTAAAGTGAATAACCCCAATTTTGATAATCTTTTAGGGTATTGTAATTCCCTCATTCCGATTATTACTTTCGTCTCTGCTTAAAAATCATGTTCTGAACGGACGCCTAACGGACCCTATTATAGTCTATGGGGTCTTTAGGCTCCATTACACTCAGTTAGGTCTCAGTTATATGCAGAGTCTGTCCTTTCTGTTCTCCTGCTCCTTAACAGGACCGGAGAATTCATCTCTCGGTCTCTAGTTTGGCCGCCTTTATTTGTTTTTTAAATGTTTTATTTTTTTCCATATAGTTTTTTAGTGCTTCCTCGCTACCCTCCTGATTTATATGCTTTCTTTTTGTCATTTATTGCTTTCTTTATAGTTCAATTTATCCACATTGGTTTCTTAATACCGCTAGATGGTCCTATAACCACATAAAACACTTCAGAATTACCAAGGCTCTGGCAGAATGAACTAGAATTATTTTCTAACCCTGCTGGGCAAAACACATTACAATGCTATCTTGGTTATCTTTTGACAAAAGCCATTGAAATCGATTGAAAAAGTCAGTTACAATTTTCTTGATATTATTTACTTAACACATTAACCATCAAGTTTAGCTCCGTTGCATCTGTAGTCTTCTTTACAAATGAAAATATCCCATACCTTGAACAAAGCTCTTTTCTGGGTAACTACTCTGTTACAGAGTTTAACAATGAAAATTTGCTTGGCTGCCTGAGAGGCCTTACTTGTGGCATGAGGAGTATTGTAAGCCAGTCAATGCTCCTCTGGGTTTCTGGGGAAAATATATGAAAACACCTTACATCTGGCAGCATCAGAAAGGCATAGAAGAGATAATTTGAATATCTTTCCCAGAAACCCTGAGAAGCATTGCCTGGCCTACAATAATCTACAGACATATTATGCATATGAGTTGTTTTTCATAATGAGAAAGAGCATTCCCCAGACAATGCAAGTCACATATACATTGACCAAAAACCTTAAGTAGCATAATAGCCTCTCTTGTGCTCTCTCTCCCCTCGCTACACAAGCAGTTCGTTAGAATCTGAACTTTGTTGAAAATTTGAGAAAAGGTTTACTTTGGTAGAATTTATTTGTTCAATTTTTAAAGATAGTGATAGAAAAATAAATAATATAATAACATTGTTTTACAGACAACAAATCAGTGAAACTCACATGGTTACAGTACAGGGGAAGCTATAAATGCGGCCATAATAGATGTATCTGCTGTAAGTATATGCAACCCTCTAAAAAAGTGACATCTACTGCAAGTGGAAAGACTTTTACTATTAAACAGTATAACAGTATTTAAACTGTAACACAATATGCGGTATATCTAATCACTTGCAGTGCATGTTCCTTGCAATATGTTGCACTACAAATGACATCAAGATGCATATAAGGAAATATTTGTCTGACATCCATCACTATCGTACCAGAAATGTATCTGCAGCTACCTTACACTTTTCCATGGTTCATAAAGGAGACACTACATTGTTTGTAGCCTAAGGTGTAGAACGGGTCATTCCCCCCATTAGAGGGGAAGACCACCATAAAAATCTACTCAGCTGGGAATCCCTTTGGTCTAAATAAAAAATGTGACCTGATTCTGCAATACAATTAATTCTCATGTTGTTCTGGATTTTTAATTCCGTATTTTGTATATTTCCAAATGTCTCCCTATCTTGACATGTGTTGTGATTGCTGGGGGTATATAAGGATGTGATGTTTACCACAGCATTGTCAAGAGTAAGACTCACATTTTAAGATCCGAAACGCGTAGACGCTAGTGCTGTGTGTCTGTACTTTGTCACTGGATATTTTATCGCTTTAAAGCATAAAGGCTATTACTTTTTTATGGGAAGTTGGACGTCTCTCCTTGTTTTTGATTATACTCAGTTCTTGGTTCCAGGCTGATCCATGCCTCCCCAAGTAATTTCAGGTGAGCTGAGCTTTTTACTGCTGTTGAACTTCACATTGTGGTGGTATGTACATATTTTTGTTCACTGTTACTTAATTTAATTTTTTTGTTTTTTTGTTGCAGCATTCACCGTACAGGAATTCAGACATTTTTGGATGCAGGAATACCTAATTTGTTTATTTTTTAATTGTGTAAATATTTTGATCTGTAAAAGTGGGAAAGTTTAAAAAAAAAAAAAACTATTAGACCCCTTAGGGGCCTGGATCTTGTAATCCCCTCTCCTATTCACCCTAACTGATCTCTATTAGGGTGAATAGGATTTCTACACTCTCCATTCTGAGCTATGCCTCATGCATAGCTCAGTATGGAGAAAGCCATGACAGGCCTGGAGCGCTTCAGCAGCGTCCAGGCTGACATAGCAACCAATCTGAGCCCCGCAATTTCACTGTGAGGGCTACGATCGGGCCGCATCCCTCTGCCTTCACTCACAGGTGCTACGATCAGATACATAGATCCCCTCACACATTATGACATATAGTTACATCATAATGCATGAAGGGGTTAATATTGATGAACTATCCTCAGGATCGGTCATCAATATTAGATCGGCGGGGGTCCGACACCTTGCAATCCCGCAGATCAGCTGTATGAAGAAAAGGCACGCACTGTGCACAAGTGCTATCTCTTGTCTCTCTTCCTACTTGCCGCTGCTATATTGACAGCGATCTCCATCACTGTATGATCGCTGTTTAGACAACACAATCTGCTGCCCAGAAACTATGATCATTGTTGCCTGCATGAACAACAGGATAACCCAATGAACGAGCATTTTGCTTGTTCATCCAGTAATCAGCAGATTATTGAGAACTACCGTTCGCTGGAATGGTTGTTCCCGATATTTAGGACGATTATTGGCTTGTGTAAATGCAGCTTTTCTGCCTTTAATGAAATCATCCCTGTGTATAGATAAGCAGATAATTACAGTAAAGTGATCTGTACAGACCAAGAAGTGACTCCTATTATCAAGCTTAGTGGCCAGTTGAAAAACTGCAAGATTTTATGTTTTTTGTTTATATATAAATTTTGAGTTGGAAAATTAAAAATAACATCACCAAAAATTATTTAAAAATATGTTAAACATAAAAATGTGATTTAAACAGTAGATCATTTTTTGATAATACATTCTCTTAAAAACTCAACTCAAACACAGAAATTCGATAAGAAAAAAAAGGGGAAAAAAATTAAGGACTTACCAGTGCCATAACACTTTATTAATATGGGACACTGTGAGAATCATCTAAGGTTTATGATTATTGATCATTTATCCATTTCCGTAAAGGTGGCAATACAATTAATGCTTTAAAGAAATGTGAGCAAGAATGGATTTGAAAACTTAAAACCTTAAAAACTTGGAAAAAAGATGACTAAGGAGAGATCTAATAACTAAATATAAATGCAATGAACAAAAATATAAACACAACACTTTCGGTTTTGCTCCCATTTTGCATGAGCTGAACTCAAAGATCTGAAACATTCTCTACATAAAAGACCCATTACTCTCAACCATTGTTCATAAATCTGTCTAAATCTGTCTTAGTTAGCACTTCTCCTTTGCCGTATCTCGGCAATCTCACAGGTGTGGCATATCAAGGTGCTGATTAGACAGCATGAATATTGCACAGGTGTGCCTTTGATTGCCCACAATAAAAGTCCACTCTGAAATGTGCAGTTTGATCACATAGCACAATGCCACAGATGTTGCAGCAACATTTGAAGGAGCGTGCAATTGGCATGCTGACTGCAGGAATGTCTTCCAGAGCTGTTGCCCTTCCAATGAATGTTCATTTCTCTACTATAAACCGTCTCCAAACGTGTTTCAGAGAATTTGGCAGTATATCCAACCGGCCTCACAAACGCAGACCACGTGTAACCATCCCAGCCCAGGACCTCCACATCCAGCATCCTTTCTGCCACTTGTCCTGAACAGTGAAATTGGGACTCATCCATGAACAGAACGCCTCTCCAACGTGCAAGGCGCCATCAAATGTGAGCATTTGCCCAATCAAGTTGGTTATGACGATGAACTGCAGTCAGGTCCAGACCCCAATGAGGAAGACAAGCATGCAGATGAGCTTCCCTGAGATGGTTTCTGACAGTTTGTGCAGAAATTATTTGGTATGCAAACTGATTGTTGCTGCAGCTGTCCAGTTGGCTAGTCTCAGACAATTATGGAGGGGAACATGGTGGATGTGGAGGTCCTGGGCTGGTGTGGTTACACGGGGTCTACGATTGTGAGGCCAGTTGGATGTACTGCCAAATTTTCTGAAAGGCCTTTGGAGATGGCTTATGATAGAGAAATGAACATTCATTGCACGGGCAACAGCTCTGGTAGACCTTCCTGCAGTCAGCATGCCAAATGCACACTCCCTCAAATGTTGCGACATCTGTGAAATTGTACTGTGTGATCAAACTGCACATTTCAGAGTGGCCTTTTATTGTGGACAGTCTAAGGTACACATGTGCAATATTCATGCTGTCTAATCAGTACCTTGATATGCCACACCTGTGAGGTGGGATGGATTATCTCGGCAAAGGAGAAGTGCTCACTAACACAGATTTAGACAGATTTGTGAACAATAATTGAGAGTAATGGGTCTTTTGTGTATGTAGAAAATGTTTCAGATCTTTGAGTTCAGCTTATGCAAAATGGGAGCAAAACCGAAAGTGTTGAGATTATATTTATGTTCGGTGTATATTAGGGGTCAGTAAAGAGATATCTCCCATCATCTATTTATCCCCAGAACTGTGACTGTGACAAGGGGACATCCTCTGCGTCTGGAGGAAAGAAGGTTTCAACACAAACATAGAAGAGGATTCTTTATGGTAAGAGCAGTGAGACTCTCTGTCTGAGGGGGTGGTGATGGTGAATTTACTAAAAGAGTTCAAGAGGGGCCTGGATGTATTTCTGAAGTGTAATAATACTATAGGTTATAGTTACTAGAGAGGGGTTGTTGACCCAGGGAGTTATTCTGAATGCCTGAATTTTTTCCCCTAAAGTGAGGTAAATTGGCTTCTACTTCACAGGGTGTTTTTTTCCTTCCTCTGGATCATCTTGCAGGATAACAGGCTGAACTTTTACCCTCTTGCCCCATTCCTCTAAATTGGGTAGATTATTGACATTCACATTGAGTATTTGATTTGAAGACATTTATCTATTTTTTTATTTTATTTTTATTGCGAACACCGGACACTATGCCATTATTGAACCACTGCATGTGGAAATGGATGCTTAATCATGGTTACTATTATTGTAATTTTTTTTTAATGGTTTCTTGTGAGATTATCAGTTGTGAATTGGTAACATGGGGCAGTTGGGGCAGGGGACCTCTATAAATTATTTATTTTTAATAGTGCTTTATAGAGAATACACATTTTAGTTTCATTATAGCGCAGCCTTACATAGCATTGCACCCTAAGAAAGGGGGAACTTTGCTGTTTGGAGATGTATGATGTCTTCAGGTGTTATTCTAGCGGTTTCAATTTCATTAGTAATATCTCCTGGCAGAGGACATGCTTCACATTGACTCTGACCTTAGGTATATTTTCTTTGTTGTGATTAGAGATGGCCCGCCGCGGCGGGCGAACATATTCAATGTTCGCGTTCGCCCCTATACTTTATCATTGAGTAAACTTTGACCCTGTACCTCACAGTCAGCAGACACATTCAAGCCAATCAGCAGCATACCCTCCCTCCCAGACCCTCCCACCTCCTATCTAACCGCAAGGACCTCATCCATCTTACATTCATTCTGAAGCTGCATTGTTAGTAATAGTAAATCGCAATGCGATTAATATAACCTGTATTATTCGCATTGCGATTACAACTTAGATCTGAGTTCCTAATGGTTGTATTGCTAGAATATAACGAAGATAACGAATATAGCACTATATTCTCAATCTTCGTTATATTCTAGCAATACAACAACCATTAGGAGCTCAGATTTAAGTTTAATTCGCAATGCGAGTAATATAACCTGCATTAATCACATTGCAAATTCAACTTAGAGCTTAGTTCCTAATGGTTGTTGTATTGCTAGAATATACGTTATATTCTAGCAATACAACCATTAGGAACTCAGCTCTAAGTTGTAATCACAATGCGAATAATACTTACAATTATTAATCGCTTTGCGAATCCATTTGATGCCTCTATTTGATTGTATATGATGGTTGATTATGACTACCACCAACATTCTGCTCTCTCCAAAGCAAGATATCTGAACCCCCGAGGGGCCATTTGGGCGTTTTTGATAGAAAATGCATCGAAAACGCATCAAAAACGCATCTGCATTTTTAGAATTTTTTCATTTTTTATTTTATTTTTTTGTGTATTTTGCCACATTTGGTTGCATATTTACATTTGGTATAGGCAAATATGGTAATCTACATAATGTGTCAATACCAAAACCTAGAATCATTGTTTGACAGCATATTTTCTAAGCCATGTAGCTGAATATAGATTTGGGCAGAGAAATGATCTAGACCTGTGTTTCCCAACCAGTGTGCCTCCAGCTGTTGCAAAACTACAACTCCCAGCATGCCTGCACAGCCAAAGGCTGTCCGGGCATGCTGGGAGTTGTAGTTTTGCAAAAGCTGGAGGCACACTGGTTGGGAAACACTGAATTCTAGACTACCATATTTGCCTATACCAAATGTAAAAATGCAATCAAATGTGGCAAAATACACAAAAAAATTAAATAAAAAATAAAAAAATATTAAAAACGCAAATGCGTTTTTGATGCGTTTTCTATCAAAAATGCCCAAATGGCCCCTGGGGGGTTCAGATATCTTGCCTCGGAGGCAGCAGAACGTTGGTGGTAGTCATAATCAACCGTCATATACAATCAAATAGAGGCATCAAATGGATTCGCAAAGCGATTAATAATAGTAAGTATTATTCGCATTGCGATTACAACTTAGAGCTAAGTTCCTAATGGTTGTATTGCTAGAATATAACGTATATTCTTGCAATACAACAACCATTAGGAACTCAGCTCTAAGTTGAATTTGCAATGCGATTAATGCAGGTTATATTAATCGCATTGCAAATTAAACTTAGATCTGAGTTCCTAATGGTTGTTGCATTGCTAGAATATAACGAAGATTGAGAATATAGTGCTATATTCTCAATCTTCGTTATATTCTAGCAATACAACCATTAGGAACCCAGCTCTAAGTTGAATTCGCAAATAAGATGTCCCAAACTATTCACCGGCCCACAGTTCCCGGCGAACATAGCTTGTGCGCGTTCGTCGTGGCTGGCAAACATATGCGATGTTCGGTCCACCCCCTATCATTAAGTAAACTTTGACCCTGTACCTCACAGTCAGCAGACACATTCCAGCCAATCAGAATACCCTCCCTCCCAGACCCTCCCATCTCCTGGACAGCATCCATTTTAGATTCATTCGGAAGCTGCAGTCTTAGTGAGAGGAGGGAAAGTGTAGCTGCTGCTGATTTAATAGGGAAATCGATAGCTAGGCTAGTGTATTGAGTGTCCACTCCAGTCCTGAAAGACTCATCTGATCTCTGCTGTAAGGACAGCGTCCTGACAGCACCCCAAAAAGCCCTTTTTAGGGCTAGTACATCAGTCTCCCTCCCAGACCCTCCCAACTCCTCTCAAAAAGCAAGGACGGCATCTATCTTAGATTCATTCTGAAGCTGCAGTGTTAGTAGTTGTAATCGCAATGCGATTAATATAACCTGTATTAATCGCATTGCAAATTCAACTTAGAGCTGGATATCTAATGGTTGTATTGCTAGAATATAATGAAGATTGAGAATATAGCTCTATATTCTCAATCTTTGTTATATTCTAGCAATACAACCATTAGGAACTCAGATCTAAGTTGTAATCGCAATGCGATTAATGCAGGTTATATTAATAGCATTGCGAATTTAACTTAGAGCTCGGTTCCTAATGGTTGTATTGCTAGAATATAACGAAGATTGAGAATATAGCGCTATTTTCTCAATCTTCGTCATATTCTAGCAATACAACCATTAGGAACCCAGCTCTAAGTTGAATTCGCAATTCGATTAATGCAGGTTATATTAATTGCATTGCAAATACAACTTGCCACACTCTGCGTCAACTATGTAATTTTCCATGGGAGTTTTGCCATGGATCCCCCTCCGGCATGCCACAGTCCAGGTGTTAGTCCCCTTGAAACATCTTTTCCATCACTATTGTGGCCAGAAAGAGTCCCTAATACAAAAAAACTAGAGACCCTATTAAGGGAGGGTTCCATAGCAACAAAAAAACTTTGCTCAATTGAGCTCAATTCACCACTTTTACCCTTAATATTTAAATCAGTAAAACTTCACTTTTATTAGTAGTTCTCTAAAAATGTTTGTGAGTTTTGACACACTTGTTAAAACTACTGCTCGAATTTGCACACTGCTATCGCACAGGTTGCTAGTGGTAACGGAGGGTGTGCACTACCCTCCTAACCTTCCCACAAGTTTGCAATCAGTGTATAACTACCTGCCTGACTAATCCTGCAGGGTACTCGGTGCTGTGAACATACACCCTAAAGTAAATAACTGTTTCCTACTGTTTCCTACTCAGTGTTTAGCAACTCGAGCAGAGCTAAAACCAACAGATTCTGTCCTCCAACATGTTTCACCAGATAAACTGGCATCTTCAGGGAAAGGACAGACTGGTCCTTTCCCTGAAGACGCCAGTTTATCTGGTGAAACATGTTGGGGACAGAATCTGTTGGTTTTAGCTCTGCTCGAGTTGCTAAACACTGAGTAGGAAACAGTAGGAAACAGTTATTTACTTTAGGGTGTATGTTCACAGCACCGAGTACCCTGCAGGATTAGTCAGGCAGGTAGTTATACACTGATTGCAAACTTGTGGGAAGGTTAGGAGGGTAGTGCACACCCTCCGTTACCACTAGCAACCTGTGCGATAGCAGTGTGCAAATTCGAGCAGTAGTTTTAACAAGTGTGTCAAAACTCACAAACATTTTTAGAGAACTACTAATAAAAGTGAAGTTTTACTGATTTAAATATTAAGGGTAAAAGTGGTGAATTGAGCTCAATTGAGCAAAGTTTTTTTGCAGAAAGAGTCCCTGTGGGTTTTAAAATTCACCTGTCTATTGAAGTCTATGGCGGTTCGCCCTGTTTGCATGTTCGCGAACATTTGCAGAAGTACGTGTTCGCCGTTCGCGAACGGAAAAATGTATGTTCGTGACATCACTAGTTGTGATAAGTTGGATGTGTAAAATACTGTCTTTACAATTTTTACATGGTTTCTTCAGTATGTCTGATGTGGTTTAGAGGACACATAGTGACCCATGTTTGTCTATGCACATATGAAGTAAGTAACCATCTCCAGCTGTCCAGCCTTGATACTGCTTGGTGGTAGTACCATGGAATACTTTTTTTCTGTCTAACGTACACGGCCGTTGTTTTGGTCTGCGTCCGGGCAGCATATTTTGCGCCTCGGGCGCGGACCCATTCACTTCAATGGGGCCGCAAAAGATGCGGACCGCACTCAGTGTGCTGTCCGCATCCGTTGCTCCGTTCCGTGGCCCCGCAAAAAAAATATAGCATGTCCTATTCTTGTCCGTTTTGCGGACAAGAATAGGCATTTCTACAATGGCCCGTGTTCCGTTCTGCAAATTGCGGAACGGAACGCAGAGCAGCTTCCGTATTTTGCGGCCTAAAAAAGAGGATTCTTGGTGAAAATTGCTCAACCGGTTGCCAACTGATTCAACAGGATCCTTTTTTTTTTTTTTTACAGGATCCTGTTTTTGTTGTCTCTTCTTCTGACGGATCAGAGGAATGAAAAGAAAATGGTGATGTCAACTCAGCCTTACTGGGACTATTCTCAAGCCCAGTAACAGGGCTAAAAAGTCGCTCTTTGGGTTAATAAAGGACACTATTTTCACTATTATTGGAAGTGCTGCGGTATTTCGCTTTTTATTTTATGGATTACTGGTCAGATCTTCAGCTGCTGGCACTTGGTACATTGGATATTTTTCAGTGCTGCTTAAATGCTAATTGTTAGATAGATAGATAGATAGATAGATAGATAGATAGATAGATAGATAGAATATATATTGGAAGAATTTTGTACATAATATATATATATATATATATATATATATATAAAGAAGTTGGACTGCACACCTGTATAGTGAAAACAATTAAAAAACTTTATTCACCCATATGGTGGCAAAATGTGAGCCGAAACGTCGCAATTTTGCCACCATATGGGTGAATAAAGTTTTTTATTGTTTTCACTATACAGGTATGCAGTCCAACTTCTTCTTTTTTATAACTTTGGGCATTACCTAAACCCTTTGCTGGACATTGCACCATTGCACCCGCCTTTTTGGATGGTGCTTCCATAGATTTTTATATATATATATATATATATATATATATATCAAATTAAGCCTCTATTTCTTAAAAGCTTCTGCTGTGATTTGAACTCACCAACTTCTACATCAGAGCCAAGAACCTCAACCACTATGCTATACAGCTACTTGTTAACCTGCAGTAAAATATCAAATTATACTTCTGCCTGTATAGGAATACTTTCTACAGGAGAGACTACTATGAGGTTTTTCTGAAACAGTTTATCATTCAGCTTTATAGCTGAGTGGTTAAGGTCCTTGCCTCTAAAGTAGACGGTTGTGAATTCAAATCCCTGCAGAAACTTTTCAGAAATAGAGGCTAAATTTGATTTAAATACACTGGGCTTCCCCAAGCACTTACTCCATATATGGGCATAGCTATATATGGAGTCAGAGCAGGGACTCCTAAGCCGTGGACTAACACTGGGGGATTCCCTCACTGTGCAGCGATCTTCTGCATAGACCTCAGTGGGACCCAGCACCCTCCCCTCTTCAGAGCAAGGGGTGCCTGTTTTAATGCTCCGGTTTTCCCATTGACTTCCATTGTGCTCGGGAGCTCTGTAGAGCACCCGAGCATCCCGAAGTGTTCTACTCGAGCACCAGAGCACCCGAGCACTTTGGTGCTCGATCAAGAGTAGTGAGGGCATAGAAGTTGTGAGTTGAAATCCCGGAAGAACCTTTTCAGAAATAGAGGCTAAATTAGATTTAAATACACTGACTCAAGCATCGCGCTAGAGCACACGCGATATTCGGCTTAACACCGCAATGTGCCGAGCATCGCAATGCTTTAGTCGAACACCAGCTCCGCCGAGCCTGCTCGCTCAACACTAGCCCTCATCTGTCCTATAACTGTCACTTTCTTTTGCTGCTCTTTTTGCTCAGGAAGTAATGCATGTTGCCGACTTTGATCCACTTTTCAGCGAGACAAACTTAATGAGGACAGTCAGCAGCTACAGACTAGCACAGACTTGGAGGAGAGGTCTTCTGTATCCTCTCTTTGATTCACTTAACACTAGTCAAGACCACCCACATTTGCCAAAAAAAACACCCACTTAGTAGTTGTGCCTACGTACTGTCCTCACACAGTAGTGCTCCTACTTAATGCCCCACGCGGTAGTATTCCCCCTAATTTAATTAAAGGCCCACAGTGATTTCAATAAAATAAAAATCAGTAATACTCACCCTCTCCTGATGAAAGGAGCACATCCCACTCTCCCCAGCAGGCGAGATGCAGTGACTTAATCACACCTGCTGGGCTAATCCTTGGCCCAATCGCTCTTCTACTCAGTCCGGCAGGCAATGTCACTGCATCGCTCCTGCTTGGGAGAGCACGGCCGGTGAATGAGGCCCAAGTCATAATGGATGACAGATACACATTATGGCCTAGGCCTCTCCTGGGCACACACATAGTAGTCATTATTACTGTGTGTGTGTACTTACAGTAAAAGGACCACATTCATAACCCCAAAAAGGAGGACATCACACCCAGGACAGAAGGAGATGATACAACTCACAGGATGGAAACCATATCTATATAACGGCACCGGCCGGTTTACACAAGAAATCTATAAGTTACAGTGTATCATCATGTCCAAGCTGTTATTATGTGATATCAGAAGACAGTACAGGGAAGATGCATAAGAGGAGACAACTACAATGACTAGCATTTCCCTGGCTCTTACATTGAATCCATGATTCTTCGCTTTCTACTCCTTCACACAAAGCTCATTCCCCTCATATAAAACAGATATGTTCAGGTCCTTCGCCACCTCTTTGTCTCTCCAATGCTGAGTAAACTTGTAAACTTGCGATTTGCTTATGTAAGAATTCCGTAATGCATTCCGTATTGTATTCCATCAAAATAGAAATATATGTTGGCCAATTTGGAATGCAATACAGAATGCCTTTTATACGCTTCCGTGGTGCATGCAGTCATAGAATTTGGTTATGATCCGTGGTAATGGAATCCATTACGGAATTCTTAGATGACCTGAACCCAAACCCGAACGCAAACTTGCAAATCGCAAGTTCACTCAACACTAAAGGTGATGTCCACACAGGTCCTTCATCACCACTTCTCTCCACTGCTGAGTTCCGTCCATCCTACACTGATCACATGACGTTGACATCCTCAGTGGTCCTTGTACTCTAGCTATTGGCTGTTATCGGCCATTAAATGAGCAATATTACTATATATATATATATATATATATATATATATAGCTACAGTCTGGCAGGGGAGACCTGGGACTAAAGGACCCCAAAACAGTTACTACCACTTCTACCATGGTAGTTGCACCCCTACTTATGGATAGTCTGTATGTGTTGCAGCATGGATATGATAATAAACTATAATCAGCCTGAGAAATAAATTATCAATTTCCACAAATATTCTAAGTCAAATGACCTATAATCAGGGTGGGGAACTGGGAAATCAGCTTTAGAATAGTTTTATACCATGAACTTGTGTTTCAAGGGACTGCGAGCACAGGTGCCTTCTCAAACAGTTGATCAGCCAGAGTCCTGGGTGTTAGATGGACCCCCACTGATTAGATACTGGTGACCTATCCAGAGGATAAGTCATTAGTTAAAAAAAAACTCAGAAAACCACTTTAATCCCATTTGAACAACAGCAATAGGGTTCTTGTGAAAAGAGCATAGCCCCCTTCTATAACCATTTGAATGAATACACGCTACTGAAGCTGGTAGTCATCCACTGGCTGCAGCTTATTTCACATGCCATGGTCCAATTATTTGATATGGCAGTGGAAACTTGAAAAATTCTATAGCTTCTAGCTATGCAAAGACCGACAATTCACTGGATTTAACATTTAAATAGGTTTGTATGATACAGTACATACATATTTTACAGAGCAAAATAAGTGCTAAAACTTGGTTATAATGCATGTATTGCAGTTTGGTCACTAAGCAGTAATATATGGACACTGCAGAATTGACATCCATGAAGGAACAACTTCCTCCTTTTCAGTTTCTTAGTACCACAAACCCTTTGATATTAAATAATCTTTGACTTTTTTAAAGTAATGTCCGCCAATTTCTATTTAGAGCTTATAATGACTGCATATCTTACAATTCCTTTTATACTCTGCTGGCAAGAATAACCTATAGGTGGGACAAATTGCAAAACTGCCGAGGGTGAATTAAGAAATTATGTTACTGAAGAAATGACTGGATACATATTTGATGAGTTAGATGGTTTCTGATTGTAAATCACAAAAAAGACTTATAACATGGACAAGATGAAACTTGTAGATTTGATCCCTTTTTACACTAGGGAAATTACATTGGCTCATGGGTGGACTGATCATCATGCCATTTGGTCAGTGGCCCATGGCCAGAAAAGGCCCTCAGCCACTTAGTAAGATACACATAAGGTAAGTTTTAAAGGGGTTGTCCAGGTCCACAGGATAGGTCATCATTATCTGATTGTGGAGGTCTAACTCCATGAGTGCTGCAGCCAGTGACAAAACTATCACTGGTCACATGGCCTAGGTGCAATTCAGTATAATTCAAGTTAATGGGCTGAGCTGCAATACCAAGCACAGTAGCTATACAATGTATGTCATTGTGCCTGGTAAGCTGCTAGGAGGCCACGGCGCCCACTGATACACCATACCCTCTCCGAACAGCTCATCGGCAGGCGCGCAGGGAATCGGACCTCCACTGATCAGATACTGATGACCTATCCTTTGGATGGGTAATCAGCAGTAAACACTCAAACAACCCCTTTAAATGAGTATTCTTATCTCAGCCATTCCTAATTGACCTAGAAATACCTGTATAATGTGGTGATGAGGGGTGGTCGGGGTTATGGAAACAGTCGAGCAGCCTGGGCATCCATAGTTCCCAGAGGAGTGAATAAGAGCTAGGGAACAATGTAGCACAACAGAGTTGCACTGTTTGGAAAGCTCCCCAGTTATGAAAACAGCATAACTCCCTGTTCTACAGTTTCTGAAGCTCCGATTCACGTCTATGGGAACTATGGAAACAGAGAAGCACAGCCCCCTTGGCCGTTTCTGTAACTCTAACCACCTCTGGCAGCTGCATGAATGGCGGTCATGGGAATACCCCTTTAAGTCTGTCCCCTACTTTGACTGAACGGCTACGCACATTTGGAAACTGTTGGAGTATATACAATAGTAGTACAAGATAAAGAAGCCTCTACTTAAATATAACCCTTATTTTGCCTTTATGAATGTGTTACTTATTATTCCCAGTCAATTAACATTTTCTTGCCATTGTTTACTTAAAGAGTTAACCCTCAATTTTAGTTTGCCTACATCAGTACTATGTAGTGTGAGTAAGCAGATAGACGTCCTGTCATTGGTTAACATTGGTGCGGTTGGGGTTCATTACAACTGATGTCTTTATCTGGACCGTGCAAACAGCCACTTATTAATCTCCCAGGAGGTGACTTCAACAACCGGCCTTCCACCAGTTCAAACCAAGCATATACCGCCTTCCTTATCCTGTATTTAGCACTCAGATCCTCCGATTATTCAAACATATCAATGGATAGTTGGTACTCTGGTGAAATGCGGGTGTCTTCACTCCTATGCATGAGTTAAATATCCTTCATAGTCAGTACCGCAATGCACTATAAAATCATCACCATTTATTGTACTCACAAACTTTTTCCATAAAATTGCGCAAATAGCATAAAATACTCTGGATCTGCCCGAGCCTGGTTTCGCTCCACAAGCTTCGCCAGGCCTGACAGCTTGTGTGGAGCGAAAGCCGGGTCGGGCAGATCCAGAGTATTTTATGCTATTTGCGCAATTTTATGGAAAAAGTTTGTGAGTAC
This sequence comes from Bufotes viridis, assembly GCA_033119425.1. NCBI lineage: Eukaryota > Metazoa > Chordata > Amphibia > Anura > Bufonidae > Bufotes > Bufotes viridis. Next base: position 45,667,739 of record CM065595.1, on the reverse strand, counting down.
AATAAATGGTGATGATTTTATAGTGCATTGCGGTACTGACTATGAAGGTTATTTAACTCATGCATAGGAGTGAAGACACCCGCATTTCACCAGAGTACCAACTATCCATTGATATGTTTGAATAATCGGAGGATCTGAGTGCTAAATACAGGATAAGGGAGGCGGTATATGCTTGGTTTGAACTGGTGGAAGGCCGGTTGTTGAAGTCACCTCCTGGGAGATTAATAAGTGGCTGTTTGCGCGGTCCAGATAAAGACATTTGACGACTACGCGAGAAAACCACCCACCTCACAATAAGGACTCGCTGCATTTTAGGAGTGGATACGTATATAGACATTATTTTATTTTCTTCATTACAACTGATAAATTGCAGAAATAATATCTGTATACACAGGGCAAAGACAAGAGACTCCACATTATTTTTTAACAATAGCATATCATTTACTATAGCTTACTTTCCAACTCTACTGAAACATTTAGAAGGTTCCCGTTAAAAAAGATTACTTCATGGAGGTCATGGCAAATTTCCTGGGTGATGGGAAAACTCCCTGGCACCTCCAGTAAGACAGTCTGTAGCTGAGTGCCAGACATAGGTCTAGCATCCATTCACACAGTGATGAAGTAGTGTAAAGGGGGGCCATTTGGTAAAAGGGCCATGCATTCTAAAAAGGACATGTCTAGCTCTGAATAAATGATGCCATTTCAATCTCCCAGAGGCTCATCCAACAAAGCTGGCAAATATGCTATATAGGCAGAAAAAAATAAAAAAAATAAAACTTTGCTGTAATATTTCTTACAGGGTACTATAGTATAGTGACCTAAACCCTCCACACCACTCTCTTCATCAAAGCATCTCTTCATCATCCATAGCTCCCAGAACAAGGGGAACTTCCTTCTTTTATGTCCTTACTACAATATATAGATTGAAGTGTGTTCTCCATGCAGGTAATTCTCAAAATGCTTGAAGCATGCACAAGCACTCAGAGGACACGACTGCTGTTGTCACCTGTGTTCAGTGGAGCTACAGTTACTGTGTCAGGTGGGTGCATGTAGGACCAGCTAACACTGTATTCCTGTTAAAAAATGTGTGCACTCCTATTCAGTTCTGTAAGCCTGAATAACAGAACAGAAATGGGGATATACTGGAGCATGGCTATTCATGTAGTCACCAGCAGTGAAAAACAACTTGGTGGCATTTTAGTATTAATTATAGTAATAATGATAACATCTCTATTTATATGCATTGAGCTTGGAAGATGTATATATAGTACACAACTCAAATTCAGACACCTAGAGCATGGGGCTGTCATACGGATTACTGAACACATATTATAGAAGTCATGTATTCGTGGAAACAAATTCTAATTAAATGGAATTTATAATTAGAGCAATTTATGAACACGAACATGGCTTCCTAGGGGCAAATGGATGGAACGTTGTTGGCACAGATAAAATGTATGCGCTGCAGCAGAAAAATTCTCAAATATATACAGTAAGTAAAGTTGATATTTATCTGCCAAATAAATATACATTGCTGTAGATTCCTTATAGTTTGCCTTTGGGTATCTCATTATAATTACATATAGTCAATTATAGATACCTCTGGCTTAAATATATAATATGTATTTTCCTCTTTTTGTGTTCACGTTTGATCGTATATAATGTGATAAAACAGAAATGACATGCTTCAATGTATATAAATGAAGCAGTAGTTATATATGACCTTTAGGCAATGGGATAGCTGTATACAAAAGTAAAATGGTTCATTGCTGTATACAAAACATTGACGCATTAACTAACATTTTTAAAGGACTTATTTCAGTTACTAGAAAGGCTAGATTCGCATTTCCATTTTTCTGTAATACCATAGTAACAAAAAAACTTGGTACAAAACTCAACTTTGGATTCCTAATTTTAAATGTTATCAAAGATGTAGAAATTTTCGGATGCAAAGAAGTTTGTCTACGCGTAGGAAATTAATTTTAATCCCGTACGTAGACAGGTCTCTGACAGCATTAAAACTGAAGAGTTTAAATGAATCGCTTCGGATCTCTGGTCTGAAGCTCAATTCGCTCAAGCCTAGTGGTGACACCCGAGGAAGATTTAACAGTACTGCATCAATGACGTTTTTTGTTTTTTTTTATGTTTCTCCAGCTTTCACTCCTTCTTGCCAGACTTTGCCTAAATCATAGATGGTCGGCACACTTCAAGACTTCCATGCAGCATCAATTTCACTATAAAGAAAAAGTAGGCTTTAAATTAGCTACTCACAATCATCTATTTTAAAAGCAAGTGCTCAGATAAAAAATAGGCAGCAATCCACACATCTACATGACCCTATGTTTTGCCTTGTCAGAGTTTAAATAGCTGCCAATCAAATTACAAACACAAAGCAATATTAATTATAAATTCATATTCAAACATAATAGTTTACATATATATACTATATATATATATTATATATATATATATATATATATATATACACACATACACATATCCAAAAAAGTGGCTTAGAAAACATACCGGAAAAGGTGGAAAAGGGCAACATTTGCATGGAGTTTGAATGTTCTTGCCATGTTTGCATGGGTTTCCTCTCACTCTCCAAAGAAATGTGCATAGAGAACTTAGGGCTGTATTACACCTGCTGATTTGTCGGCAGATGACCGCTAATGAGCATTTACATAAACACTCGTTAGCAATCATCATTTGCCGGCGACAGATCATGACACTGGCAAACCACTATACAGCATGGGGAAGAGCAATGGCATAGCGATCACTTCTCCCCATGCTGTGGAGGAGAGTGCTGCATGTAATAGCAGTGGTCTTCTCTGCTAGTGAGCAAGCAATTTCCAGGAGGGAACTCTTCCCTCCCGACAATCACTTGCTTAATCAGCCTGTGTAATACAGCCTTTAGATTGTAAGCTCCACATGGGACAGCAAGTGATGAAAAGGTCTGTAAAGTGCTGCAGAATATGTCAGCACTGCAAAAGTGAATACAATAAATAATTACCTAAAAGCACATATTTATTACTCGCTGTTATCACAATACCAATTTAGAATACTTGTCACATATTATAATACTCCTCTCAGCAAAAAAATCTCAATATTATTAGTACATCTACAGGGTGGGCCATTTATATGGCCATTATATTTATACACCTTAATAAAATGGGAATGGTTGGTGATATTAACTTCCTGTTTATAGCACATTAGTATATGTGAGGGGGGAAACTTTTCAAGATGGATGGTGACCATGGTGGCCATTTTGAAGTCGGCCATTTTGAATCCAAATTTTGTTTTTTCAATAGGAAGAGGGTCATGTGACACATCAAACTTATTGGGAATTTCACAAGAAAAACAATAGTGTGCTTGGTTTTAACGTAACTTTATTCTTTCATGAGTTATTAAATGTGTTCAATGTGCTGCCCATTGTGTTGGATTGTCAATGCAACCCTCTTCTCCCACTCTTTACACACTGATAGCAACACCGCAGGAAAAATGCTAGCACAGGCTTCCAGTATCCGTAGTTTCAGGTGCTGCACATCTCGTATCTTCACAGCATAGACAATTGCCTTCAGATGACCCGAAAGATAAAAGTCTAAGGGGGTCAGATCGGGAGACCTTGGGGGCCATTCAACTGGCCCACGACGACCAATCCACTTTCCAGGAAACTGTTCATCTAGGAATGCTCGGACCTGACACCTATAATGGGGTGGTGCACCATCTTGCTGGAAAAACTCAGGGAACGTGCCAGCTTCAGTGCATAAAGAGGGAAACACATCATCATGTAGCAATTTCGCATATCCAGTGGCCTTGAGGTTTCCATTGATGAAGAATGGCCCCACTTTTGTACCCCATATACCACACCATACCATCAATTTTTTTGTTCCAACAGTCTTGGAGGGATCTATCCAATGTGGGTTAGTGTCAGACCAATAGCGGTGGTTTTGTTTGTTAACTTCACCATTCACAAAAAAGTTTGCCTCATCACTGAACAAAATCTTCTGCGTAAACTGAGGGTCCTGTTACAATTTTTGTTTTGCACATTCTGCAAATTCAGTGCGGCGATCTGGGTCATCCTCGTTGAGATGCTGCAGTAGCTGGAGTTTGTAAGGGTGCCATTTGTGAGTAGCTGATATCCGCTGAAGGGATGTTCGACTAATGCCACTCTCCATTGACATGTGGCGAGTGCTACGCTGTGGGCTCTTGCTGAATGAAGCTAGGACAGCCACTGATGTTTCTTCATTAGTGACAGATTTCATGCGTCCACATTTTGGCAAATCCAACACTGAACCAGTTTCACGAAACTTAGCAAGCAGTTTGCTAACTGTAGCATGGGAGATGGGTGGTCTCGTAGGGTGTCTTGCATTGAAATCTGCTGCAATGACCCGGTTACTGCGTTCACCAGACATCAACACAATTTCTATCCGCTCCTCACCTCGGCGACATGTCAGTGGCTGTAAACAAAGAGAAACTTGTAAATAACTCATGAAAGAATAAATTTACGTTAAAACGAAGCACACCATTGTTTTTCTTGTGAAATTCCCAATAAGTTTGATGTTTCACATGACCCTCTTCCTATTGAAAAAACTAAAGTTGGATTCAAAAAGTCCGACTTAAAAATGGCCGCCATGGTCACCACCTATCTTGAAAAGTTTCCCCCCTCACATATACTAATGTGCCACAAACAGGAAGTTAATATCACCAACCATTCCCATTTTATTAAGGTGTATCCATATAAATGGCCCACTCTGTATATATCTTGTACCAATAAATATTATTCTTATTACAGTATTATTGCAGTTATCATATCCATATCCATATGATTATTAGATCATTTTGCAGTAAATACATATAAAGTGGCCATAGAAAAACAGAGGAACAAAAGGATATGTGTTAATGAGATGGTTTTAAAAATGTGAGCTAATATCTTTAAACCTGTATTTATATGTTATATTGGTTTGTGTTTGTAATTTTACTGGCATCTACAGTATATACACTCTTAGTTTGTTGCCTGCCTATATGCCCTGGAAAAAGCTGAATTTTGGGTACTATCTTTCTTTGAAGAGAGAGCACTTTAATCAACGTGATGAGACTTATAGGCCATACGTGCTCCTCTGGAATTCTGGGAAGAAAGGGATGCATTGAGCTCTTAACAAACTCTGCCTCTAATGCCACCAGATTAAAGGCAGCTATCCTATAAGTCAATGCTTAACCCTTTACATAGGCCTTGAAACATGACTTGGATATTCAATAAGCCAGCAACAGCTGTTTCAGGGTGATTGTCCCTCATCAGTGCAGAGCAGGGAATACTAGCTTAATTGGGTGAGAGGCCTAAGTCAGGATTTGGATGGTACTATCTCTCCTTGGGGAGAGAAAGCTTAATCAGCATGAGGAGACTTATAAGTCATACATGTTCCTCTGGAATTCTGGGAAGAAAATGAGCTCGTAAGCTCTGCCTCTAATGCCACCAGATGAAAAGCAGCTATCCTATAAGTCAATGTTTAATCCTTTATATAGACCTTGAAACATGACTAGGATATTCAAAAAGCCAGCAAAAGTTGTTTCAAGGTGATTGTCCCTCATCAGTGCACAGCAGGGAATACAAGCTTAATTGGGTGAGAGGCCTAAGTCAGGATTTGGAGGGTACTATCTCTCCTTGGAGAGAGAATGCTTAATCAGCATGAGGAGACTTATAGGTCATACATGCTCCTCTGGAATTCTGGGAAGAAAAGGATGCAAATGAGCTCTGCCTCTAATGCCACCAGATGTAAGGCAGCGATCAATGTTCGACCCTTTAAACAAGCCTTGATACATGACTCAGATATTAAATAAGCCAGGAAGAAGCAGACATGTGTGGCGTGCTGCCTATTTTTTATACTTGAGCACTTGTTTTTACAGTGGATATTTGTGAATAGTTGCTTGAAAGCCTACACTGGTTACAAGATGGCTTCTGGAATTACACTATGTTGCAATTCCTTTCTTTTTCCTAGTTTTGCTTTATAGCAAAATTGGTGCTAGAAGGAATAGTTGAGGTGTCCTGACCCTCTGTGATATATGTGAAGCCTGCAATTGAAATTGCAGCTAGAAAGAGTGAGAGCTGGAGCAACATTTGAAGAACCACACTACACGTTACTGATGCAGTACCGTTACCCTTTTCCTCAGGTGGAACGACTTCTTCACATCTGGAAAGATGTTGATGTGTGGAATCTGGAACTGTATTTTAAAGTGTGGACTTTAACTGCTTGGATGTGGTGAGGTACAATTTGTGTATCTGCTGTATTCTAAGTCTTGGACTCAGGCTGATTTGTTCACCTCTTGGCACTGCATGATTTTCGTAGTCAGTAGGGTGGTTCATTTTGTAAAGGAAAAAAATAAAATGTAAAATTTTTGGAGACTTTTCTTAGGCCTCGAGTCTCAGTGAAGTAAAAGATATATATGCCAAATTTCAAGAAGATTGGATAATATTTAGATGTTGCACACTTTGATCATGTAAAAGTAGGCAAAAAATACGATTTTTCTATGTTAATTACTTTTATTGGGAAACCTAGAAATCACAAACTTAAAATAATATTAAAACTAGACACTAATATTAATAGGTAGTATGATAGGCAAAACATGTGTTAAATTAATCAACTTTGAACGATGCAATCCCTTAATTTGTTAGCTTGGTGATGACTTTTCTGTGATGCTCGACTACCCTCAACAAGAATTGTTTTTGTTCTTTGTCCCTGAGCCTGACCGATTCGTTAAACATTTTTTATTAGAGCAATTCCTCTTTCTGCGGTATCATTGACCACCTTAAGAGCGTTCACAGGGCTTCTTAGAGAATCACTGCAGTATTCACATTGTGGATCCCAAACAATTCAAAGAACGTCTTTGTTTTATTAGTAACAAAATGGCTCAGGTCTTTTCCTTCAAAAACTAGGTTTTTACCCTCTAATCGTTTAATTTCCTTTTTCTTTGCAGGTTTGGTTTCAAAATTTTTTGTCATATTTTTCTTAATAGCCTGAGTAATAAGTTTGTCCAAAAAAGCCAATCCTACGTTGTAGCATATAAGCTGTAGCATATCCAAATAATTCTTTGGAGCCCATCAACTTACAATTGCCTCATGCCACAAGTGAACATATAAGAGGCTGACAAAATGTGCAACCCGTTTCATTCCTTTCAATTCGCGTTGAGGAATATTCTACTGTTTAGTGAAGAGGACAATTTTAATTGCATATATTGCCTTTGCCATCCACCTTGCTTGATGCAGAGCCCCTGGGATCCAGAAGCCCCTGGATCCTGAAGTCGTTTTTAGACCAACCTCCTAGGTACAGGAGTGAGAGTTGTAATAAAAGTGATTAATGTGTGCAACCCCCAAATATTATCCAATCTTCTTGAAATTTGGCATATATATCTTTTATATCACAGAGACTCGGACGTAAGCAGAGTCATATAAAAATCACATCTTTGGAAAAATGAAACACCCTAATAGTCAGGTCTAGGTTTTTGTACGTATTATTTTAGAGAAAAAAATTAAATGCTGAAGAGCTATATCTGTCACATAGTGGACAGCGTGAACTTATATTGGACTGCGTGAACTTATATTTGGCCTTTTAGGTTCTATCATGATGTAATTTTAAACTAAAGAAAACTGTATAAAAAAAAAAATCACATAGTCTGTTTTTTTGCCAAGTCTTTTCTTTTCAATGCTTCCGTTCTGGTTTTGGATCTCCACCTACTGATTAGGTGATCTTAGTAAGTCAGATGATATAATTTCCTTCTATTAGAAACTAGAATGTGAAAAGAAGTTGATATTGTAAGCAAATGTAAAAAAAATAACCAAAAAAGATAGAAATGAAAAATAAATAAAATAAAGTTAAAATTATTTAGTTAGGATTAGACCATATAGTGTAAGCTGTGTAATAGTTATCAATACTGTAGTCCTAAGTGCTTTAAATGTGAGGTAATAGAAAGAGGATTAAAATAATCAAGTGAATATTCTTCAGATCTCAGTTTGTTACTAAACTGTTTTGTTTGTTCAGTATCATAAGACCAGATTCACACATGCCATCTTTTATGGTTCTTGTATCTACCAGTATGATAAACTACATTGAAAACTAAACATTTAAGTCCAAGACTAATTTCATCTTGGGTTTTTTTCTAGTAATTTAGAAAAAAGCTGATAATATACTGACAACTAATGGCCACATGACAACTAATCTTTATGGCATTTGCACCTCTCCATATCTATTATTGAAATGTTTCCATTTCTATAAAAAAAAAAAAAAATCTTCAAACTGTAGATTTTTTTTTTACTCACTTTCTAAACCACTTTGGGGGCTTTTAATCTGATAAGATCTGTTTCAGGATCTGGACTGCATCATCCATTGTGTGATCACCCATGCTGGCAACAGAAGGCATACAGTATGTTGTGATGCTGGAAACGAGCAGTCACCACATTGTTGTCAGGCATAGCTCTATATAATAGGAAGCGCTGACACGTGAATCATGTTTTTCTGGCAGTTCTACATTTGAGCATTCTCCAAAGTGTCATTATTGTGCCACAACAGGAAAAATGGCAGAATTTGTAAAAGGGTCAATTTAGAACCTGCAAGTGAGCCTTTGAAAATTTCTTGTACAGAATAAAAGAAAGGCTAGCCCAGCGCCCCATGGTATCCTCTTAGAAAGCACTTACACATTCAAAGAGAACAAAGCATATTCAGCTATACTATAATCAGTGTAAGCGCTTTAGATAAAACATCACTAACCTTACAACTATTGCAGTTTATTCAATTTTAAAACATTTCAAACAAATGAACTAAAGTGTGTACTTTGTAAAATAAGAAGAAAAGGCTTATTCCAATATTGCAATGTTAAATCCCTCTTATTATAGTCCTTCTAACTTGCGATGCCCCGTTACATTCTTCCACTTCAGCTGAATGTTTTTGTATAGTGTGTCACAATATTTCATACTGCAATGGAAACAAATAAAAACAAATGCTTGAAAGTGACTAATTGCAATCAAAATATAAATTTTATGAAGACAAAAAAACAAAAATAAATGTAAAAGCTGTAACAATAAAAATAGACAAATGCAGTAGACAAATAAAGAGGACCTGTCACCACAAAATGCAATGCAATTTGAAATCAACAAGTTAAAGAGCAAGAGAAGCTGAACGGATTGATATACAGATTTGTGGAAAAAGATTCAGTAAATCCTGTATTTTATACATTTATATCTTTGCATTCGTAAAGGATGGAGGTGTTATCAGTGACTAATAGCATTGTGTATAATTGAACATAAGCAATAGCTGTCAGTCACTGTTAGCTCCTCCTTCCTGTACCAATAGCTATTAGAAAAAGCAAAGATATAAATGCATAAATTACAGGATTTACTGAATCTTTCCCACAAAACTATATATCAATCTGCTCAGCTTCTCCTGCTCTATATCTAGGTGCTTTCAGAATGCACTGTATTTTGTGGTAATATGACTTCTTTAAAAGGCTTCTTTGGCCAAACAAAATTGTTTAGTGTGCTGGAAATTAAAATTATTTGCACTTACTAATATGTTTTGAGTACTATAGCTGCCTTAAAGGGATTGTCTCATATCAGACAATGGGGGCATATAGCTAGGATATGACCCTATTGTCTTATAGGTGCGGGTCCCACCACTGAATGGAAACGGAGCCCCGCAAGGTGGTGGCTGGAGGACTCCTGTCCAGCCACTACCAAGCACTCACCCCATAGAAGTGAATAGAAGCGCACCACACATGACCCGCCACTGCTCCCATTCACTTCTATGGGCCTGATGGAAATATCCGAGCCAGGGCTCAGCTATTTTCGGAGGCCCCATAGAAAATGAATAGAGGTCGGAACCGCATGTGCAGTGTGCTCTCCACCACTTTTGAGGCTCCATTCTCCATATAGGTGCAGGTCCCAGCAGTGGGACCCATGCCTATCTGACGATGGGGGCAAATCCTAGTGATATGCCCCCATCGTCTGTGGTGAGACAATCCATTTAAAGCCCCTCTATGAGCGTCAATCCCACTTCTGATTTGGTTCCCACACAGAAAAGGAGCTCTTTCCCTTCATGTCTCAGCACATGACTCTACCTACTAACATACTTGGAGAGGGCTGGATGTGTGGCTGAGTGCCATAGCTGAGCCCCAGCTTCCTTCTCCATTATGGCTGATGAAAGGAAGCTGTTTTAGCTATTGTACTGACCTACACAGACAGACCCCCTTTCCTGTTACTAAGAAACTGCTCACTTCAAAGAGTACCATTAATGTCCTCAAAAAATAAACTATATTTTATAGCTGGTCCTTTCCTGAATCCTGGACACTTTTTTTTCTTTAGACCATTCCTCCATTCCCCCTGAATTTGCTCCTGATACAGAAATACTGTATGTATGAATAAATTGACATCTCAGCAGTTAATGGGGTGTGAACATGAGCTGCAATGACATTGTCCATTCAGTACAGACAGTGTCAGAGCAACTCCAGTAGTTTGAACTCTTAAAGACGAGCTGTCACCTCTCCAGAAATGTATATTTTAGTAACTACTTGCATTCTCTTTGAAATAACAATTCTAGTGAATCTATTATAACTCTGTGCCATTCATTTATTACTCCTGCTAGAAGTCATGAGTATATTTCTAGCAGTTTGCATTCAAGGTCCAGGTGGATGTTAACAGTTGAAGGTGTGTCCCTGCACAGTCTAACACTGGCAGCACTCATTGGATAGTGTCAGACTGCAGGGACACACACCCAACTGGTAACATTCATCTGGATCTTCATTCCAAACTGTTAGTAATTAATTTATAACTTTTAGAGGGAATTAAAAAAGAATGGCACACCATTGAGTCATAAGAATTGATACCCCAGAATTGTTACTACAAGGGGAATGCAAGTAGTAGCTAAAACAGACATGTCATGAGAGTTTAGAGGTCCTCTTCAAGACTTACACTATCTTAGGAGCATATGCAGGTTTACACTGCATTGACACTGGTAGAGATTACCCAGTTGTTAATTTATTAATGAATTACCATATCAGACTGGAAAATTAAAGGAAATTGACTGCCAGGATACTAGGCAATCTTAAAGTCAGAGTGGCAGGGGATCGATGAAGGGAGTATAAGTGTTGATCGCGAATATTCTAATCGCAATTTTTTATCGTGAATATTGGCACTTTGAGAATTTGAGAATTGGAGAATTTCTAGAATATAGTAATCACGAATATTCTAGATTCTTTTCATCAGTACCCATGCCCTGATCCCTCACTGCTTCTTGCTTGTAGGCCAATGAGAAGGCTGCAATATCTTTGACTTTTAGTGTTGATCGCGAATTTACATATTGAGAATTTTCGTATCTTGAATTTTTATAGTGAATTTTCCGACTGCCGATTTTTGCAATCAAGAAAATAATGACTGGAGATCACGAATTCTCGAATTCGCGAATATATAACGAATATTCGCCCAAATATGCGTGAAATATCGCAAATTTGAATATTGCCCCTGCCGCTCATCACTAGTGTTTCATTTTTTACACTCAAGCTACAGTATTCTGACCTTTAAAAACACAGATAGATAATCACTTTAATTACAAATGGTACTGTCTTTCAGCAAAAAAAGACTGCATGCAATGATCATCTTAGTTTACTAAGTTGGAAAAGCTGTTCACTTTAAATAATAGGTTTTGACTTCTGAGAAATGTATGTAAAACTATCATTAGAAACTAATCAGAAATGAAATAATACCTTTATGATAAAAAAATAAATAAAAAATAAAGGTGTACTTTGAAAAATGAACTCTAACAGCTGAAAAACTGACCTGGATGAACATATGTGGGCTGCTTTTTTTGTGTCATGACAAAGAGTAATGATCATCACGGGAATAATTAATTACCATACATGACAGGTAACTAAACCAGTATGGCTTTGAAATTTAGCACAAACATTATATAGACAATGTATTTAATACTGCACATATTAAGAAGAGATGATGAATTAAAAAAAAATTAATTGTAGAACCTTAAATCTAACAGAATCCCACCGTAAAATATGAATCAAACGTTACACTTTAATGTAATGTAAAGTAATGTAGAGAAGCAAGCCTGCTCTAGAACTGCTTGCACATTGCAGAACTGCTGACACTTTATATCCGCAAGCAAGGCTTGACACATTGTCTTATATGTGCAGTTTCCACTTGCATTTATTTAAAAAATAGTGGAAATGGATCCTACATCTCAGAAAGATAAAGCTTCTATTATCCTGCAAAGGATCCATTTTATTTCATAGAGAAGTGTTACCAATTCAGTTAATAAACCTAGCTTCATGTGATAAATGCCAGAATGCAGGAATCTTAAACATCATGTTATATAAATTATGTTCTTCGCATCTAAATGGGATTTCAATATTGGAGCAACATATTAGATACTTATTCTGTCCCCCCAAAAAAAAGCATGGGTGTAAGCACAGCAGCTGAAATGTGGAAACATTTCTAAATATATATATATATATATATATATATATATATATATATACTGTTAGGTATGCTGCTAGCCTGTCTTATAAATTAAGTGAAGCTCACAGTATTATTGATCTGAGCCATCATACATGAACTTTATCCTAAAATAGGATATCGTATGTTAGAAAATCCCATATAAGGAATAGCATCTGAAAAGTGTTCAGTTCACCATGGTAATACCTCTACACATCAGTGGCCAAGACAGAGAAACATTCTGCATACATTAAACATATCACACGTTGAGATACCACCTCACATAACTACAATATTCATATAATCATAACTTTGAACATTCTAAGTGATGGCTAACCTCTGGCACTCTAGCTGTGGGAAAACTATGACTACCCAGCCTGCTCCATTCCTTTCTATGGAGTTCTGAAAACAGCTAAGCAAGTGTACATCTTGGGAGTTGTAGTTTTACCACAGCTGGAGTGCCAAAGGTTAACCATCACAGTCTATACCAACAGTCCATAACCTAGAGTTATGTGTACTTTTTTTTTTTTATAAATAATACAAGGACATTGTGACAATATTTTTTTAAAAAGTACTGGAAGGGGTGCACATTTCACCCAGTGTACTCAGCTCAGTTAGATTTAAAAAAAAAAAAAAAGTTTATAGAAAGTTATATTTGTTTCAGCAATATGGATGGATTTTTTTGGAACGTAGGTAGGTTTGGCAATGGGACCTACTAGTCCACACCTTTACTCCAATACACCTATTCCACCTAGCCTCAGAAGGTCTCAGGTGTGGCTACTGAGACCATTAATATGGGCCTCAGAGGTTCAGTCAGGGATAGTGCATGGTATCTGTTTCACAGTGTGGTTGTTGTGCAAAGCAAGAAACCTCTGAAATGCTGAAGGCATAGGTGAGAGAGACAAGTTCTATGACTAGCGAGTGCCCAGAAGGGCAGGTGTTTATTTTATTTTTTTGTTATGTTTTATGCGCTATGGTTTCAGCTTTGATGCCCTGAATAGTGTTATACTGGATTAAACATACAACAACATTTGTTCAGATTTGTCCACCCTTACCTTTCTATGAATTGTTTAATGGATTCCAATGTCTTATTATGCAAATTCAATTACATTGTCATGCCATGCGAGCAAAACTCGGTATATTTAACAGTATTCCATTCAATTCATGAGCACTAAAAGGCCACATATAGACACATATAGCATAAATATCTCACAAAAGAGAATGACAAAATCATTGTCTGAAAGCTGATTATCTCCCACCATACATTTTAGGATATGTTGAGCCAAGAGGAAATGTAAAAAAAGGACACATCTAATGATTCAATTTGATGTTAGTAACTATAGCTACAAGAACACATGGTCAGAATGAAAAGAGTTTCAGAGGTAAAAAAAGAAATACAAAAAATTCACCTGGACTAAAATGCTTAAATAAATAAAAAAATCCAAATATGCTTTAGAATTCCTAACCATCTACTTGGTGATAATATCAAGAAGTTTGTGTTAATATTTTTTTGGGTGGGGATGATCTTTTTTAACATGATAGATTTATCATTCTTCCATTAGCCCACCCATCACACCATACACAGTAAAACAACATACTTTTTTGATTAAATCTGGTCTTTACTAACATATGATCCAAAAATTAAGAAGGAGGGTGTCACACAATTACGATTATGAAGAAAAGAAGAACTTTAATGCACAGTGATCACATCCACTGAATCAATGTTTCGGCTTGTCATAAACCTTTTTCAAGCATATGGAAATCTGAAACATCACTGGATATGATCACTGTGGAGTAGAGTCCTTCATTTGAGGATCATTATTGTATGCTGCCCTTCTTAATTTTTGAGTCATTTGTCTGGACTTGGAGCAGATCTGGCTCCATTGGATGTGAACTGACTATTCCTCATTGACTTTCTTGGAGTGATGTCTTAATTTATTTTCTTCTGTCTTATATGTAAGCAAATATTAAATAATTAATATGTTACATTTTAATGCTTATTCTTCCATTAAAAAATAAACAAAATCAAATTAAAGTACGTGACTTTCTCATTAAGCCATAAAAGAAGCCATATCAGACAGGAGCTAATTAGCACACACACATTCTAAACTTTGCCCTGCAAGATTAAATGTGTAAAGATATGTGCGAGATGTATAAATTTACTACAAAATTATATTTATAATACAAAATCCCAATCTGCTTGACATTTCCTGCACTTACTGTGTAGTTATTTATAGTATTGACTGTATTGTATTAATAAGGAGTTTGTGAACATGAATTATCAGTTTCATTCCATCTTATGCTTGTATTAGTCAAGAATATGACCAATAAATGACATATTTCCTTACCACTTAGGTTATTGTTTTCCGTTATAACATGTTTATAATGGAAAATAACAGAATCCATAAGACGGAAGTAAAAATGGAAGCCTTTAAAGGCTTTGAAGCCGGACATATCCCCATTTTCATAAAGGCAGCCCCCCTGACTTGAGCATCGGAGCAGTTCATGCTCCGATGCTCTCCTTTGCCCTGAGCTGAATCACTCAGGGCAAAGGCATTTTGACACTGATGGGCAGGCTTTAGCACTGCCCTAGCCTGTTAAACAGCTAGGGCAGTGATAAAGTCCGCAAATCAGAGCCGGTTACGTCACTGAACACACTGCTTGGCGGAAGCCATCACCCGGCAGTGTGTATGGCAAATAAAAGAGCCCTTGCCCTGCGTGATCTTGCGTAGGACAAGGGAGAGCATCGGAGCATGAACTGCTCCGATGCTCAAGTCAGGGGGTCTGCCTTGGTTAAATTATGGGTATGTTCATGTTCAGCTCTTCCGTTTTTATCCACCATAATAGAAGTCTATGGGCAAGCATAATGGAACCGTCTGGTTTCTGTTATGCAAGATAGAAAACAAAGTCCTGTCGACAGGACTTTTCCGTTCTGCCTAATGGAAACCACATGGATCTGTTATGCTTGACAATAGACTATTATGACAGAAAGCAAAATGTAATGCCTTTTTTTGGCTTCCATTTTGCATTCCGTCATAATAGAAGTCTATGGGCAGCATAACAGATCCGTCCTGGTTTCCTTTATGCAGGACTGGACTCCTACATAATGGAAACCAGGATTGATCCGTTATGCTGCCCATAGACTTCTATTATGAAGGATCAAAACGGAAATGCCTAAAAAATATGCTCATTACAATTTGCTCTCTGTAAGTGCTCTCCATATATTGAAGATCTAAATGAGGGTCCTTACTATTAAAGGGGGGTTTTGACTTTTTCTAACTGATGACCTAAACTCTTGGTAGGTCATTAATACCTAATCTGTTGGGGTCCCCCCCCCCACTAATCATCTGTTTGAGAAGGCACTGGCAGTCCTGTGAGCACCACTGCCTTCACACAGTTTACAAGCACAGCATCGTACATTGTACAACAGTTGTGCTTGGTATCCCAGCTCAGCCACATTTATTTGAATAGGACTGAGCTGCACCTTTGCCATGTGGCTGATGACCATGATGTCTCCGGTCTAGGGTAACACGCGAGAAGGGCCACACAGAAGCACCGGTGCCTTCTTAAACAGCTAATCGGTGGGGGTCCTGGGTGTGGAATCCCACCAAAGAGATACTGATGACCTATCCAGAGTATAAGTCAATAGTTAAAAAGTATTGGAAAAACCCTTTAAATGGCTATTGATGGGTTTTCTAAATTAGAAAACTTTTTTAACATATTGATATACCATTACTTTATGATGATCTCTGTGATGCGCATGGTCCTGAAAATGAAGGTCTGCAGCACTGATTTAGTGATGTGTCCCCTTCTAAGTTTTCCCTGGCATTCTCTTGAATTGCAATGCAGTCATATTCACACACACATATCCATGTTACCATGTATACACATACTGTATACACAATCATACAAATGTGCACAAAAGCAAAATAACAGCATATAATACTGATTTGGTGCAGATTTCACCCTAGTTATTGCAAAGCATGAAGTATTTCTTTTTTTCACAGATGACATAGGGGAATACTCTCTAGGTCTGCCCAAAATCATTAAAAAAATATGCTTTTCCCATCAAACTATTATACTGTATTAAAATGATCCACCTGCTCTATTTGCAATTTGCAAATTATATATCTACTATCCATAAGAAAAGAACATTTTCTTTCCCAAGATTGTGAACTCCCTTTTCCCATAAGGACTATGGGGTGAACTCCTTTGATCCGCTAGCACTGTGATAATAATCTGCAATCACAGGTAAAATATAATTTCTTACCAGAAAGCCCTTCATTTCAATTTAAATCTAGTTAGTAAATCTGCCATCAACGCCTCCCTTGATAGAGAGTCTCATAGACTAAATAACTTAAGGCAGAATAACCAATTACTTTTTTGATAGCAAACCATCTTTCTTTTTGTTGCAGTGGATATCATTTTGTCACTTGCAAACCTGGCATACAAAACATTTTCCACATTCTTATAAGCAAACATGTAAATTTATTTAGCTCATTTACAAGTAATTTTTTCTCTAATGCCAACATGTTCACTATATTTGAAGTATTTGAAGTAATTATTCACAATGTTTTATTATAGTCCAAATATATAAAACTGTATGTTCTATTTATGGCCTCGTGTTGGAAGATCCTGGATGCTTTCTAATTCCCTTAATTCCCATATGTTAATTATTAATGGAATTATCCCATTTAGCCTAGGGTTTATATAAAGACTATTACAAACCTGTTGCATAGTTTTTAAAGTTCATGGGTGTTCAAATTAGCATATTTACAGCATCAAGAGCTCAGTATATTATGGTCATAGAGTAAGAATGAGCAATTCATTACAAATTTCACATCCCCACACCCCTCCCTAGATCCCCCCATCAGTGTCACCCACACATCCCCCCACCAGTGTCATCCACACATCCCCCCATCAGTGTCATCAACACATCCCCCCCTAGGTGTCATCCACACATCCCCCCATCAATGTCCATTACACCCCCCCCATCAGTGTCCCCCACAGATCCCCCCATCAGTGTCCTCCACACATACCCCCATCAGTGTCCTCCACACATCCCCCCATCAGTGTCTTGGAAGGCAGATTTTGCTGGATTGGTTTTATAAATGACACCATGTCCCATTTGAAGCCCCCCTCATGTACCCCTAGAGTAGAAACTCCAAAAAGTGACTCAATCTAGGAAACTACACCCCTCAAGGTATTCAAAACTGATTTTACAAACTTTTTTAACCCTTTAGGTGTTCCACAAGAGTTATTGGCAAATGGTGATAAAAATTCAGGATTTTCTAATTTTTGTCACCTTTCCTAAAATTAAGTGTAATATAGAGCAACCAAAAATCATATTTACCCTAATATAGTACCAACAAAACTGCCACCTTATCCCGTAGTTTCCAGAATAGAGTCACTTTTTTGGAGTTTATACTGTAGGGGTGCATCAGGGGGGCTTCAAATGGGACTTGGTGTAAATTAACCAGTCCAGCAAAATCTGCCTTCCAAAATCCATATGGTGTTCCCTTCCTTCTGTGCCCTGTCGTTTGGCCATACAGCAGTGTACAACCACATATGGGGTGTTTCTGCAAACGACAGAATCAGGGCACTAAATATTGAGTTTTGTTTGGCTGTTAACCCTTGCTTTGTTACTTGAAAATAATTGATTAGAATGGAAAATATGACAAAAAAATCTAAATTCTGAAATTTTATCTCCATTTGCCATTAACTCTTGTGGAACACCTAAAAGGTTAAAAATGTTTGTAAAATCAAGGGGTGTAGTTTATAGAATGGGGTCATTTTTGGGTGGTTTCTATTATGTAAGCCTCACAAAGTGACTTTAAAAATGGATTTTTGAAATTTTCAAGATTTGCTTCTAAACTTCTAAGCCTTGTAACGTCCCCAAAAAATAAAAAGGCATTCCCAAAATGATCCAAACATGAAGTAGACATATGGGGAATGTAAAGTAATAACTATTTTTGGAGGTATTACTATCTATTATAAAAGTAAAGAAATTGAAATGTGAAAATTTTCCATTTTTTCCAAATTTTTGGTAAATTTGGTATTTTTTCATAAATAAAAATGAAATTTTGTGAGTTTAACCTAGGGGTGGGATGACGAATCCCTCAAATCCACGAATCCCTCGAATCTTATTGGATTCGTGGAATCAAATCTCAACTTAATTTACTAAATTTGAATCCGACGAATCCTACGGTAAGTGGCCACTCATGTCTTTACTACCTTACACTCAGCCAGTCAGCTCCAGTAACAGGCAGTCCGGACGGCACTTACTCACTGATGTCACGCGCCTCCTCCTCCCACTAGGCGGAACAGGCCCATGATGTCAGTAAGTGAGCGCTGCTGCCCGCACTGCCTATTAACAGAGCTGACTGGCTGAGTTGTAAGGTAGTAAAGACATGAGCGGTCGCTTACTGCAGGATTTCAGTTAAATGTATACACATGTGAGCAGCAGGGATCTGTGAATGACACTTATGGGTGGATCTGTGGATGACACTGGGGGATATGTGGATGGCACTGTTATGGAGGGGGATCTGTGGATCACACTTATGAGGTGATCTTTGGATGACACTGGGGGATCTGTGGATGGCACTGTTATGGAGAGTTATCTGTGGATGACACACATAGCATAAGATGCTATATACGGTATGTGTCATCCACAGATCCCCCTCCATAACAGTGCCATCCACAGATCCCCCAGTGTCATCCACAGATCCCCCATAACAGTGTAATCCACAGATCCCCCCATAAGTTTCATCCACAGACCCCCTCCATAAGTGTCATCCACAGATCCCCCTCCATAACAGTGTCATCCACAGATCCCCCTCCATAACAGTGTCATCCACAGATCCCCCTCCATAACAGTGTCAACTACAGATCCCCCTCCATAAGTGTCATCCACAGATCCCCCTTCATAAGTGTCATCCACAGATCCCCCTCCATAACAGTCCCATCCACAGACCCCCTATAATAGTGTCATCCACAGATTCCCCATAACAGTGTGTCATCCACAGATCTACCATAACAGTGTCATCCACAGATCCCCCATAATAGTGTAATCCACAGATCCCCCCTAATAGTGTCATCCACAGATCCCCCATAACAGTGCCATTCTTAAGTACAGGATTCGTAGGATTCGAGATTCGAAAGATTTAAAAAATTAGATTCGGCCCACCTCTAGTTCCCACTATCATAAAGTACAATATGTGAGGAGAAAACATTCTCAGAATGGCCTGGATAAGTAAAAGCATTTTAAAGTTATCACCAAATAAAGTGACACATGTCAGATTTGCAAAAATTGGCCTGTCCTTAAGGTGAAATATTGCCGTGTCCTTAAGAGGTTGAAGTCATGAATGATTTTGTAATGCACAAGACCACCTCAGCAGGGAGCCTGTGTTGTTTTGAGGTCAGGTAGTGGCAACTCATGAGAGAAGCCTGTCGAGTACTGGAACCCTTCAAAGAGACCACAAGATTTCGTAGTAGGAATACCTGCAAAACAAGCTATGTCATCCTCTGGATATTTATCATGGAAGAGACGCTCATGCTAATGCAACCAAGGATGATGACAGAAAAAAAAAACAGCTTGTGTATATTTTTGTCCACCCAACAACTATTTGGGACCCACAAGGAGAAATTCCCATGGAGGAGGGGAGATGAGGAAGAAGAGCTACCACTCGGGGAGGAGGAGTCAGTGGTGAAGTAGCACAAGCATGATGATAACACAGGCCACTACACCCAATCATCTCATTGGGGACGGAGCCAGAAATAAATGGCTCCTCTGGCACACTGGCCAGAATGGCAAGCTGTATGCTTGCTTTCTTACGTACTGACAGGAGTATTATTCTCATGAAGCGGTGTGATGATTACTGCATAGCCATGCTTTTTGACCCTCGCTATAAAAGCAAAATGGAGGAATGTTTTACTCTTGCTAAAAGGGAGGCCAAATTACTTTATTACCATTAAACACTGAGTACACAGCCAGCTGCCCGTATGTTTGTGGCCCTTCTCCGCCCCCTGCAGAATCACCTACCCCCTGCTATGTCAGCCTTCACAGTATCGTGAAAATGATAGAAAATTCTCTTTGTGCCACGCAAATCATCAAACAGAGACCTACTGCCTCAACACCCAGGTTTAGACTTACTTGAACTCTGGCCTTTCTCTGGTGCATACATATTCACTGATAGAGATGGCCTTGCGGTTCATCCGGCGGTCGTTTCGAAGTGAACTTTGCGCGTTCGCGATTTGCTGAACATGCAAACATATGCCGATGTCCGCCAGCGCCATATTCTTTTGCATTGCGCCGAACTTTGACACATCCATCAGGTGGGACAGGACAGCCAATTGAGGCCTTTCAGCACATGAACACACCCCCAACCCTATAAAAGAACCAGATCTGGCAGACATTTTACATTCTGTGTTTTGCCAGTGTAGGGAGAGGTTGCTTTGTGGAACAGGGACAGGCTGTTAGGGACACCAAACGCTAGCTAATAGGGCCACAAAAGTCCTTTTAAGGAATGGTATGTGTGTGCTATTGATAGGTGTGATATACTGAGGGGTGTGATATACTTATAATATACTTTTCAACATACAAAGCATATTATAGTGCATTTGTATTGTGCAGCAGTTGTGTGCGTTTTTTGCTATGATATCGCACCAATATAAAGGGACAAGTGCTATTGGAACAACTATTTGCAACGGCTGTTTTCCCCAAAAAAACTGATTGAGGGGTGTGATATACCTTTTTCCCAAAAATACTGATTGAGGGCTGCGATACACCTGTTGCCCCAATTAAACAGGGTGGTGTAATATAACTGTTGTGGCAAAAAAAACTATTATTGAGGGGTGCGATATATCTGCTTTCACAAAATGCCGATTAAGGGGTTTGAAATACCTGTTTCTACCAAATATTGATTGAGGCCTGCGATATACCTGCTTCCACAAAATACTGATTAAAAGGTTCGATGTGCCTGTTTCCACCAAATATTTATTGAGGCCTGCGATATACCTTCTTCCACTAAATATTGATTGAGGGCTGCGATTTACCTGCTTCCACAAAATACTGATTAAGGGCTTTGAAATACCTGTTTCTACCAAATATTGATTGAGGACTGCAATATACCTGCTTCCACAAAATACCGATTAAAAGGTTCAATATGCCTGTTTCCACCAAATATTGATTGAGGCCTGCGATATACCTTCTTCCACAAAATACCGATTAAGGGGTTCGATATACGTACCTGTTTCCACCAAATATTGATTGTGGCCAACGATATACCTGCTTCCCCAAAATACCAATTAAGGGGTTCAATATACCTGTTTCCACCATATATTAATTGAGGCCTACAATATACCTGCTTCTACAAAATACTGATTAAGGGGTTCAATATACCTATTTCCACCAAATATTGATTGAGGCCTGCAATATACCTGCTTCCACAAAATACAGATTAAGGGGTTTGATATACCTGCTTCCACAAAATATGGATTGAGGCCTGCGATATACCTGCTTCCACAAAATACTGATTGATGGCTGTGATATACCTGCTTCCACAAATACTGCTCTTCTTTAGGGACTTATGCACAGGGTCATTTTGAAAATGACAGGCAGAGGAAGAGGCAGGCCATTCCACAGGGGTGGTAGGGGTTAGGCAGGTGGACCAGGCCAGAGCCTAAGTGGGAAGTTGCAGAAGGCACATGCAATTACTTTAAAGGGTGCGCCAGAGTTGGTTGAGTGGCTCACTCAGCCTTCCGCTTCTTTACCCTCCTCATCCTCTTTACCTGCACCCTCCTCACTCTCTGCTTTGTGCACCCTGAAATACACCACCACCACCACCATCATAGCCCCTCCACTCGAGTGAGATGAATTATTTTCCCATCCATTCCCAGACCTTACCGATGCGTAGTGTTGAGCGCGAATATTCGAAAAGCGAATTTTTTTAGCGAATATCGGCACTTCGCTAATTCGCGAATATTTCGAATATAGCGCTATAAATTCGCTATTTCGAATATTCGTTTTTTTTTTTTTTTTTTTTTAGTTATATTTTTTTCTTTCCCACTTCCCAAAAGTAGTTCTTACCTGTCATGAGGATTCCTGGCTTCCTGGCTGCTCCAGTCAGTGCCCGCTGTCGCTTCTGCCGACTTCCGTGCTCATGGAGCGTCCCTTCCATGGGAAAATCTCTATATACTAAAATGTACTGTCGGATTTGAGGAATTACGTTGAAATCGCAATGCGATTAATTCAAGTTATATTAATCGCATTGCGATTTCAACTTAGAGATGGGTTTATAATGGGTCAGCTTGCTAGAATTAACGGTTAACGAATATGGAATATAGCAGCAGTGCTAAGTTGAAATCGCAATGCGACTAATTTAACTTAAAGTATTCGCATTGCGATTTCAACTTAGCACTGCTAGTGCATAGCTATATATTCCATAATGGAATATATAGCTATGCACTAGCAGTGCTAAGTTGAAATCGCAATGCTAATACTTTAAGTTAAATTAATCGCATTGCGATTTCAACTTAGCACTGCTGCTATATTCCATATTCGTTAACTTCGTTAATTCTAGCAAGCTGACCCATTATAAACCCATCTCTAAGTTGAAATCGCAATGCGATTAATATAACTTGAATTAATCGCATTGCGATTTCAACGTAATTCCTCAAATCCGACAGTACATTTTAGTATATGGAGACGTTCCCATGGTGATGGGGACGCTCCATGAGCACAGAAGTTATGGTTGGCTTGGTAGAATTAGCGAGGATGACGAATATGACGAATGTATTCGCCATATTCCTCAAAACGAAGATAACGAAGTATTCTACATCTTCGCTTTAGCTACCTATTCGTCAACTTCGCTAATTCGAGCAATCATCATCATTCATCAAATAGGAAGGTTGACTTACTAGAGAGTTGTAGTTAATTCGCTATGCGATTTTTTTTTTTTTAATACAATAATTATATTACTTGATATGATAATATTATTATAAGTATTCTATTTATTAAAAAAAAAAAATCGCATAGCGAATTTAACACAGCTGTCTCTATAGTCAACCTTCCTATTTGATTGCTAGAATTAGCGAGGTTGATGACATGATCGAATGTAGCTCGCCATATTCCTCAAAACGAAGATAACGAGTATTCTACATCTTCGCTTTAGCAACCTATTCGTCAACTTCGCTAATTCTAGCACAGCCATTCTTGACACCGGAAGAGGAGGTAGCAACGGCCGCCACCCAGCGGTCTGACGACAGTACCCAGATCAGCCCAAGGAGGGAGGTCCCCGCTGTTGCTGCCTACTCCGAGATCTCAAATGTCAGTGGTGGTGAAGGTGACGATGATGACATGTCGATGGATGTCACATGGGTGACCACAAGAGAGGAAGAGGAGAGGAGTTTAGAGGGTGAGACGGAGCAGCAGAGAGGGAGCAGAAGGAGAAGAAGCAGGCAGAGCTTGCAGGGCACATGAGACAAAAAGCAGACTGCAAATGTATCTGGAGCGAGCCGTCCACCATGCACGGTCACTTCTGGTGCTTTCAAGACGCCGGCATATGGCTCCGCAGTGTGTGCTTTTTTTAATGTGTTAGCTGCTGACAATAGTGTTGCCATCTGCATCCTGTGCTGTCAGCGTATAAGTCACGGTAAGCCCAACACTCACCTAGGGATTACCGCCCTTAAGAAGGCACTTGGCCTCACATCACTGAGCCAAGTGGGAGCAATGCCGTCAGAACCCACAAAGCCACACTCCAAGTGCTGCACATCCTGCCTCTTCTACTTCTCCTCTCTCCTACCATTTGTCCTCCACTCCACCTTACACCTTGCCGTTGTTGCGTTCATCTTGCAGAAGGCAGGTTTCCGTGGCCCAAATGTTCGAGTGTAAAAAGTTGATGACGCCGGATAACCGTCTTGCCCAGCGGCTGACCGCTGGCTTGTCAGAACTGCTAGTCCGCCAACTACTGCCATACAAACTGGTGGACTCGGAGGCAATGGGGAGAGCATATTTCAACTCTGTTGCAATATTAACTCATGCCTTTTATTCAGTCAAGTAGGTTGACATGTACCCAATTTAAACATCCAAAATGTCTCACGATTCAGAAGCTTCCTGCAATGATCCCCACCTCTCACAGGTGAATTAACCCGTTCAATGCTTTGAACTTTTAGATGGAAAGTGTCATCACCATGATAAACCGCAAAGTGCAGACTAACAGCTGACAAATTGCGGCTCTCATGAGGGGGTACATCTGAAATATGTTTCCTCACTCTAGTTTTTATCGCATTGGTGGTACAACCTACAGGACTGAATAAAAATCATGACTTAATATTGCAACAGAGTTGAAATATGCTCTCCCCATTGCTTTATATGCATTGTTATTGTTTTTATTTCTTTTATCTTGGATGTGTGCTGTTGTTATATGAGCCGTCATTTGCACACCATGTGACTTCTTGATTGCTACAACAGGTGTGGAATGATCTATATATACTTGGCCATTTGACTTATTGCTTGTCATGAGTAAGGACTGTGAACTTGTGTTGCTCTGAATCGTGTAGACGGTCAAGTCTTTTTTCTATGTGATTTTACTGCATATTTACAAATAAAGCACCCCTTCGTTTTGGTATTTTGGAGCTGGACGTTTTTCTTTTTTTTCTTTTTTGCTGAATACAAGCTATCCACTACCAAGGGTGGAGTCCGTGCTCATTGCCAGGAGGAGTAGGTGGGAGCTGCCCTATTTGCAGATGTGTATAACCCCAATCAGAACATGTGCATAGACGAGTCCCTTGTACATTTTACTGGGCACCTTGGCATCAAACAGTACATCCCCAGCAAGCGCACCCGGTATGGGCTCAAACTGTATAAACTCTGTGAAAGGGCCACAGGCTATACATATCATTTTAGGGTCTATGAGGGAAAAGACTCAAAACTGGAGCCGGTCGAATGCCCTGACTACCTGGGGAGCAGTGGCAAGATTGTCTGGGACTTGGTGTCACCCTTACTCCACAAAGGGTACCACTTATATGTGGACAATTTTTACACAAGCGTGGCCCTCTTTCGGCACTTACATATATTCGGAATTCTCTGTTGTGGCACCGCACGACCTAGTCACCGGGGTTTTCCCCAATGGCTCGTTAGTACACGACTTGCACGGGGGGAGAGGGCTGCCTTGTGTAACCAAGAACTGCTCGTGGTGAAGTGGAGGGACAAGAGGGACGTTTACCTTCTGTCCACCATTCACGCAGACACGACAGTGCAAATTCAAAGGGCAACTGGAGTCATTGAGAAACCCCTCTCTGTCCACGACTATAACCTTCACATGGGAGGGGTGGACTTTAATGACCAGATGTTGGCTCCCTATTTAGTATACGCTGGTATAAGAAGGTGTCTGCTTATTTAATTCAATTGGCTGTGTACAATAGTTTTGTTTTCTACAGTAAGGCTGAGAGAACGGGATCCTTCCTTAAATTCCAGGAAGAGATAATTTTGAAACTCCTGTATCCAGGAGGGGCCGTGCCCCAAGTCCCTGATGTAGTTAGCTGGCTACATGACAGACACTTCCCGAGTGTCTATCCTGGTACCCCAACTCACTGTTCCCCAAGAAAAAGATGTCGTGTCTGTAGCAGAGCTGGAATAAGGCGTGACACCACCGTTTTTTGTCCTGACCAGCCTGCCCTATGCATAGGGGAGTGTTTCCGCAAGTACCACACACAGGTATACTATTAGTGTAGCGATCGTGTGACATAGGACAGGCACATAGGGGTCTTAGGGCCCTTTCACACAGAGTTGCTACAAACCTCTCCTTTCACCTGGGCCAAAGTGCATAATGTACTTCGCCACATCTCTGAGAGATTTGCGCTTTGCACATTGTCCCATGGGGAAGGAGAGGTTTGTACTGTAAAGGTAAAAAATAAAAAAAAAATCACAGATAAGCAAAAAAGTTAATATTCTGTTTCAAATGTTCAATAAAGTTTATAAAAGTTAATGTTCTGTTTCAAATGTTATATAAAGTTTTTAAAAGTTAATGTTAATAAATGTATTGTGTTGCTGCCTGTTTTTTTTCTTTTTCTTTTTTTTTACCTTCTAGGTGGACCAAACGATCAACCAGCTGCAGCACTGATGTGCATTCTGACAGAAGCATTGCGCTGCTGTCATATTACACAGAGTCGGTGTATGCGGCGCTGCAAGACGAGATTTCTCCTCTGCAGTAAAAAAGATACGTTTGCCGAGGCTTATGAGCTGAGGGGCGGTGTTCATATGCTTTGGCAAACACTTTGTATAAAAAAATAATTCTGGCAATGATTTATTCATCCACATCAATTGATGTGAATGGAGAATTCGGGTTTGCCAGGGCATACGAGCTGAGTTTGGATGTTGGGCGGCGCTCCTATGTCCTGGCAGACGCCTTTCCACTCTTTTTTTTTTCACATTTTTTGTCAGAGATTTTTTCATCCACATTGATCGATGCGAATGAATAAATCTGTGCCATTCATTTTTTCTTTCAGCCCAGAAGCTGAACAGAAAAAAAAAATCTCCATACTTCTTCTGAGTACGGCAATACCACATATGTGACACTTTCTTGCAGCCTAGGTGCGTAAATTGGCCGAAAGTCCAACGAGTACCTTTAGGCTTTACAGGGTTACTCACAAATTAGCCCCGCCCAAAATGCCAGAACAGTAAACACACCCCACAAATGACCCCATTTCGGAAAGTAGACACCCCAAGATATTCACTGAGGGGCATAATGAGTCCGTAGGAGATTTTTTATTTTTTTGCCAGAAGTTAGCAGAAATGAAAACTTTATTATTTTTTCTTTCCTCAGAAAGTGTAATTTTGCGCTAACTTGTGAAAAAAAATTAAATCATACATGAACTCACCATGCCCCTCCACGAATACTTTGGGGTGTCTTCTTTCCAAAATGGGGTCATTTGGTGGGTATTTATACTATCCTGGCATTCTAGCACCTCAAGAAACATGACAGGTGCTCAGAAAGTCAGAGCTGCTTCAAAATGCGGAAATTCACTTTTTTTGCACCATAGTTTGTAAACACTATAACTTTTGCGCAAACCAATAAATATACACTTATTGGATTTTTTTTTATCAAAAACATGTAGCAGAATAAATTCTGACACAAACTTGTATAGAAATGTAATTATATTTGAACAATTTTACCAGAAAAAGTTAAAAATACACTTTTTTGCAAAAATTGCGGTCTTTTTTGATTAATATCAGAAAAACTAAAAATCTCAGCAGCAATCAAATGTCACCAAAAGAAAGCTGTATTTGTGAGAAGAAAAGGAGGTAAAATTCATTTGGGTGCCAAGTTGCATGACCGAGAAATAAACCGTTAAAGTTGTGAAGTGCCGATTTGTAAGAAAGGGCCTGGTCACTAGGGGGTATAAACCTGTGGTCCTTAAGTGGTTAATGGGAGTACTTTTATATATGAAATAAACACACCCCAAAACTGGTTGTATGAGGCCGAAAATTCACACCAAAAGCAAGGATGAAAGGATATACTTTTATATATTTAAAATTAACACACCCCAAAACTGGTTTTAAATTCACCCCAAAAGCAAGCTATCTGATTTATATTCACAGGGTAAGGTAGCAGCTTTCTAGCCTTTCTTCTGATTTAAAAGCTGCATACATAAAATATCATATTTTCATAAATGCATAAGTAATACCTCCATACATTATCCAAATGATACTGCATGTAGTCACTCATAACACTACCATATATTGCCCTCACAATACTGCCATCAATACTGCCATAACATTGTCATAAATATTACTTTCAAAAGTACAATGCAAGTGACAGTGAGGACTATGCAGCTCTGATTTACCAGTTGTACAGTTATTTCTATTGTGTGAAACTCTGTGCAATCGAGAACTAGGTAGACTACCAAAAAGTCTTTCTCAGATTACTCTTGGTGCTCTCTGCTTCAGGAAAAACAATAGCAAATATATGTAAGTGCCCTGTTTACTATCCTTAAAACCAGCTCTGCCATCCATCACTTTGTCACTAAAAGCCCTTATAATGTAAAAACAATATAGCGGAGAAGAGGGTGCTGTAATATTACATTATGCATCACACCGCATGCAGTGACTTTCCAATTAGAGATTTTACAAAACAATTTGCTTTGTCACGAATTAGCCGCAAAGCAGCCCATTTTTTTGTAAGTAGCGGGTGCAATGACTGGGAGCTGTGATAGCTGTTTCTTGCGTAAAGATCGTGTGCAAAATCTTGCGCAGCCTGAGATGATGTAATCATGCTGGCGTGGTGATGTAATTTGTCACCACACACGGGATTTTGTCCAAGATCTTCAATCAAGATGGCTGTGGCCAGCCTGTGGTGAGCGAATCTAGGAGGTAAGTATGATTTTTTGTTTACATTATTTCAGGTAAAATTGATTTGCTGCCTCGAAGCACGAGGAAATTTGGCTTTGCGGCAAATCAAATGTATCCTGAAATTCGGATCGAATTCCACTTCATTGGATTCGATTCACTCATCTCCAATTCCAATCTTAACCCCATACTTCCTTCATGATGTCCATATTCCCTGCATTAAAACGAACCTGTCATCAACTTTGTGCTGCCCATACTAACGGCAGAATAAAGTAGAGACAGGTGAGTTGATTTCAGTGGTCTGTCATTTATAAGTTAAAAGTAAGCGGTTGCCGAGAACCAACATCACAATCATTGCAGACTGGGCCTGGAAAAGAGTCATGGCCACCTGAGAAGAGTCATGGTTATTCATAAATTCCTGCTCTCCTGCCCACCTGCTGATGACTAACAGTCTTCTACCTTCTCCCTTTCTCTCTAGGAGAGAACTGCCAACCATCAGAAGATGGGTGGGAGAGCAGGAGATTATGAATAACCATGACTCTTCTCAGGTAGATTTGACTCTTTTCAAGGCCTGAGCTGCAATGATTATGATGCTGGTTCTCAGCAACCACTTACTTTTAGTTCAAGAGTGACACACCACTGAAATCAGCATTTCTGTCACTATTTTATGCTGCCCTCAGTGCGGTCAGCATAAAGTTGATGACAGGTTCCCTTTAACAATTTCACTAACCTGTCCACATACTGCTTCATATTTATTGGCAGAAAATACATCACCCACCATTCCATAATAACTATACTGGGATTTGTAAGATCTCATCTATTTAACCCCTCAGATCCTGTGATTAATAGTGGCAATAGAATCTAAGTGGTTAGACAGAGAGAAGGTGACTTTATCAGTGATAATAGGTTACCATGGCAGACAAGGACCTAACAATGGCCCCTGCACCTGATGAGGCTATATGTCTACTAGGGCTTGCCTAATGCAGAAGATGCCACAAGAGGCAATCCCTGCAAGTTTAAGCTGTCCCGGGCCTTATAAAAGCCCCACATATAAATGGGCAGCCTTGGTAAGCCTACATGCACATGACAGTTGTTGTTCTCTGCATCCGTTCAGTTTTTTTGGGGTTTTTTTTTGCGGATACCCGACCCGAACTTTTAGGCACTAAAAAGGCTGTAAAATAGTCCAGGAATGGGCTAAAGGGGTGCCAAAGGCAGCAAAATGTAGGTAAACCCCCTGCGAAAAAATGTGGATAGGGAAATTAATTAAATAAAATAAAATAACTAAAATTTAAAAAATATCAATTGAAGAGAGGTCCCACTGCAAGGAATCATGCGTCATATCACCCAACACTGGAGAAGGCCACATTCAGTTATTTCGGACCCAGCACCCAGACAGAGGAGAGTGGTCCCACAGCAAGGAATCATGCGTCATTTCACCCACCACTGGAGAAGACCACTTTCAGTTATTTCGGCCCAGCACCCAGACAGAGGAGAGCGGTCCAACAGCAAGTAATCATGCGTCATTTCACCCACCACTGGAGAAGGCCACTTTCAGTTATTTCGGCCCAGCACCCAGACCGAGGATACAGGTCCCACAGCAAGGAATCATGTGTCATATCACCCACCACTGGAGAAGGCCACTTTCAGTTATATCGGCCCCAGCACCCAGACAGAGGAGAGAGGTCCCACAGCAAGGAATCATGCGTCATATCACACACCACCGGAGAAGGCCACTTTCAGTTATTTCGGCCCCACCACTCAGACAGAGGAGAGAGGTCCCACAGCAAGGAATCATGCGTCATATACCCCACCACTGGAGAAGGCCACTTTCAGTTATTTCGGCCAGCATCCAGACAGAGAAGAGAGGTCCCACAGCAAGAAATCATGCGTCATATCACCCACCACCGGAGAAGGTCACTTTCAGTTAGTTATGCCCCACCACCCAGACAGAGGAGAGAGGTCCCACAGCAAGGAATCATGCATCATATCACCCACTACTGGAGAAGGCCACTTTCAGTTATTTTGGCACAGCACCCGGACAGAGGAGAGAGGTCCCACAGCAAGGAATCATGCCTCATATCACCCACCACTGGAGAAGGCCACTTTCAGTTATTTATGCCCAGCACCCAGACAGAGGATACAGGTCCCACAGCAAGGAATCATGCGTCATATCACCCACAACTGGAGAAGGCCACTTTCAGTTATTTCGGCCCCAGCACCCAGACAGAGGAGAGAGGTCCCACAGCAAGGAATCATGCGTCATATCACCCACCACTGGAGAAGGCCACTTTCAGTTATTTATGCCCCACCACCCAGACAGAGGAGAGAGGTCCCACAGCGAGGAATCATGCATCACATCACCCACCACCGGAGAAGGCCACTTTCAGTTATTTTGGCCCTAGCACCCAGACAGAGGAGAGAGGTCCCACAGCAAGGAATCATGCCTCATATCACCCACCACTGGAGAAGGCCACTTTCAGTTATTTCGGCCCAGCACCCAGACAGAGGATACAGGTCCCACAGCAAGGAATCATGTGTCATATCACCCACCACTGGAGAAGGCCACTTTCAGTTATTTCGACACCACACCCAGACAGAGGATACAGGTCCCACAGCAAGGAATCATGCGTCATATCACCCACCACTAGAGAAGGCCACTTTCAGTTATTTCGGCCCCAGCAACCAGACAGAGGAGAGAGGTCCCACAGCAAGGAATCATGCGTCATATCACCCACCACTGGAGAAGGCCACTTTCAGTTATTTATGCCCCCGCACCCAGACAGAGGAGAGAGGTCCCACACCAAGGAATCATGCATCATATCACCCACCACCGGAGAAGGCCACTTTCAGTTATATCGGCACCAGCACCCAGACAGAGGAGAGAGGTCCCACAGCAAGGAATCATGCGTCATATCACCCAAAACCGGAGAAGGCCACTTTCAGTTATTTCGGCCCCAGCACCTAGACAGAGGAGAGAGGTCCCACAGCAAGGAATCATGCGTCATATCACCCACCACTGGAGAAGGCCACTTTCAGTTTTTTATGCCCCACCACCCAGACAGAGGAGAGAGGTCCCACAGCGAGGAATCATGCATCACATCACCCACCACCGGAGAAGGCCACTTTCAGTTATTTTGGCCCTAACACCCGGACAGAGGAGAGAGGTCCCACAGCAAGGAATCATGCCTCATATCACCCACCACTGGAGAAGGCCACTTTCCAGTTATTTCGGCCCAGCACCCAGACAGAGTGATTACAGGTCCCACAGCAAGGTATATGGCATAGCACCCACACAGAGAGAGACGCCCCTGGCAAGGAATCATCTCGTCATATCACCAAAGCAAGCGGTTGCCGAGGACCGACATCACAATCATTGCAGACTAGGCCTGGAAAGAGTCGCCACGAGAAGAGTCATGGTTATTCATAAATTCCTGCCTCCTAAGCCACCTGCTGATGACTTACAGTTATTCTACCTTCATCACCCATCTGACTAGGGGAGAGAGCTGCCACCATCAGCAGGATGGGTGAGATCAGGCGATCATGATAACCATGACTCTTTCTCAGGTAGATTTGACTTTTCAAGGCCCGAGCATGCAATGATTATGATGCTGGTCCTCAGCAACCACTTACTTGTAGCTCAGAGTGACCACACCACTGAAATCAGCATTTCAGTCACTATTTTACGCTGCCTCAGAGCGGTCAGCATGAAGTTGATATCAGGTGTCCCTTCAGCAATTTCACTCAACCTGTCTCATCCCATCACCAGCAGAAATCCCACATCATATAACTATACTGGGATTTGTAAGATCCATCTATTTAACCCTCAGATCCTGCTGAGACAGAGATCCAGGCAAGAGAATCATGCGTCGTATCACCCTCCACCGAGAGAAGGCCACTTTCAGTTATATCGGCTCAGCACCCAGACAGAGGAGACAAGGTCCCGCAGCAGGAATCATGCGTCATATCATCCTACTGGAGAAGGCCACTTTCAGTTATATGCGGCAGCACCCAGACAGAGGAGGTCCCGCAGTAAGGAGTCATCGTCATATCAGCCACCACTGGAAAGGCCACCTTCGGTATTAGCCTCACACCCAGACAGAGGAGAGGTTCCACAGCAGGATCATCGTCATATCACCCACCACTGGAGAAGGCCACTTTCAGTTATTTATGCCACCAACCAGGCTGCAGGACAGTCCAGGACATGATGGTGCCCACACGCAGAAGAATCATCAGTTATATCACCCCACACAGACATGGAGATAGGCCGAACATCTCATTAACTAATATAAGGTCACTCAGTATTTGCCACAGCACCAGATGGAGAGAGAGTTCCCACAGCAAGGAATCATGCGTCATATCACCCACCACTGGAGAAGGCCACTTTCAGTTATTTCGGCCCCAGCACCCAGACAGAGGAGAGAGGTCCCACAGCAAGGAATCATGCGTCATATCACCCACCACTGGAGAAGGCCACTTTCAGTTATTTCTGCCCCAGCACCCAGACAGAGGAGAGAGGTCCCACAGCAAGGAATCATGCGTCATATCACCCACCACCTGGAGAAGGCCACTTTCAGTTATTTCGTGCCCAGCACCCAGACAGAGGAGAGAGGTCCCACAGCAAGGAATCATGCGTCATATCACCCACCACTGGAGAAGGCCACTTTCAGTTATTTCGGCCCCAGCACCCAGACAGAGGAGAGAGGTCCCACAGCAAGGAATCATGCGTCATATCACCCACCACTGGAGAAGGCCACTTTCAGTTATTTCGGCCCCAGCACCCAGACAGAGGAGAGAGGTCCCACAGCAAGGAATCATGCGTCATATCACCCACCACTGGAGAAGGCCACTTTCAGTTATTTCGGCCCCACCACCCAGACAGAGGAGAGAGGTCCCACAGCAAGGAATCATGCATCATATCACCCACCACCGGAGAAGGCCACTTTCAGTTATTTCGGCCCCAGCACCCAGACAGAGGAGAGAGGTCCCACAGCAGGAATCATGCATCATATCACCCACCACCGGAGAAGGCCACTTTCAGTTATTTGGCCCCAGCACCCAGACAGAGGAGAGAGGTCCCACAGCAAGGAATCATGCCTCATATCACCCACCACTGGAGAAGGCCACTTTCAGTTATTTCTGGCCCAGCACCCAGACAGAGGATACAGGTCCCACAGCAAGGAATCATGCGTCATATCACCCACCACCGGAGAAGGCCACTTTCAGTTATATCGGCCCCAGCACCCAGACAGAGGAGAGAGGTCCCACAGCAAGGAATCATGCGTCATATCACCCACCACCGGAGAAGGCCACTTTCAGTTATTTATGCCCCAGCACCCAGACAGAGGAGAGAGGTCCCACAGCAAGGAATCATGCGTCATATCACCCACCACCGGAGAAGGCCACTTTCAGTTATTTATGGCCCCAGCACCCAGACAGAGGAGAGAGGTCCCACAGCAAGGAATCATGCGTCATATCACCCACCACTGGAGAAGGCCACTTTCAGTTATTTCATGCCCCAGCACCCAGACAGAGGAGAGAGGTCCCACAGCAAGGAATCATGCGTCATATCACCCACCACCGGAGAAGGCCACTTTCAGTTATTTCGTGCCCCAGCACCCAGACAGAGGAAAGAGGTCCCACAGCAAGGAATCATGCGTCATATCACCCACCACTGGAGAAGGCCACTTTCAGTTATTTCATGCCCCAGCACCCAGACAGAGGAGAGAGGTCCCACAGCAAGGAATCATGCGTCATATCACCCACCACTGGAGAAGGCCACTTTCAGTTATTTCGGCCCAAGCACCCAGACAGAGGAGAGAGGTCCCACAGCAAGGAATCATGCATCATATCACCCACCACCGGAGAAGGCCACTTTCAGTTATATCGGCACCAGCACCCAGACAGAGGAGAGAGGTCCCACAGCAAGGAATCATGCGTCATATCACCCACCACCGGAGAAGGCCACTTTCAGTTATTTCTGCCCCAGCACCCAGACAGAGGAGAGAGGTCCCACAGCAAGGAATCATGCGTCATATCACCCACCACTGGAGAAGGCCACTTTCAGTTATTTATGCCCCACCACCCAGACAGAGGAGAGAGGTCCCACAGCAAGGAATCATGCATCATATCACCCACCACCGGAGAAGGCCACTTTCAGTTATTTCGGCCCCAGCACCCAGACAGAGGAGAGAGGTCCCACAGCAAGGAATCATGCCTCATATCACCCACCACTGGAGAAGGCCACTTTCAGTTATTTCGTCCCAGCACCCAGACAGAGGAGACAGGTCCCACAGCAAGGAATCATGCGTCATATCACCCACCACCGGAGAAGGCCACTTTCAGTTATATCGGCACCAGCACCCAGACAGAGGAGAGAGGTCCCACAGCAAGGAATCATGCGTCATATCACCCAACACCGGAGAAGGCCACTTTCAGTTATTTCGGCCCCAGCACCCAGACAGAGGAGAGAGGTCCCACAGCAAGGAATCATGCGTCATATCACCCACCACTGGAGAAGGCCACTTTCAGTTATTTCATGCCCCAGCACCCAGACAGAGGAGAGAGTTCCCACAGCAAGGAATCATGCGTCATATCACCCACCACTGGAGAAGGCCACATTCAGTTATATATGCCCCACCACCCAGACAGAGGAGAGAGGTCCCACAGCAAGGAATCATGCATCATATACCCCACCACCTGAGAAGGCCACTTTCAGTTATTTCGGCCCCAGCACCCAGACAGAGGAAAGAGGTCCCACAGCAAGGAATCATGCGTCATCTCACCCACCACCGGAGAAGGCCACTTTCAGTTATTTCGTCCCCAGCACCCAGACAGAGGAAAGAGTTCCCAAAGCAAGGAATCATGCGTCATATCACCCTCCACTGGAGAAGGCCACTTTCAGTTATTTCGGCCCAAGCACCCAGACAGAGGAGAGAGGTCCCACAGCAAGGAATCATGCGTCATATCACCCACCACTGGAGAAGGCCACTTTCAGTTATATCGGCACCAGCACCCAGACAGAGGAGAGAGGTACCACAGAAAGGAATCATGCGTCATATCACCCACCACCGGAGAAGGCCACTTTCAGTTATTTCGGCCCCAGCACCCAGACAGAGGACAGAGGTTCCACAGCAAGGAATCATGCGTCATATCACCCACCACTGGAGAAGGCCACTTTCAGTTATTTATGCCCCACCACCCAGACAGAGGAGAGAGGTCCCACAGCAAGGAATCATGTGTCATATCACCCACCACCGGAGAAGGCCACTTTCAGTTATTTCGTCCCCAGCACCCAGACAGAGGAAAGAGTTCCCAAAGCAAGGAATCATGCGTCATATCACCCTCCACTGGAGAAGGCCACTTTCATTTATTTATGCCCCACCACCCAGACAGAGGAGAGAGGTCCCACAGCAAGGAATCATGCATCATATACCCCACCACCGGAGAATGCCACTTTCAGTTATTTCGTCCCCAGCACCCAGACGGAGGAAAGAGGTCCCAAAGCAAGGAATCATGCGTCATATCACCCACCACTGGAGAAGGCCACTTTCAGTTATTTATGCCCCACCACCCAGACAGAGGAGAGAGATCCCACAGCAAGGAATAATGCGTCATATCACCCACCACCGGAAAAGGCCACTTTCAGTTATTTCGGCACCAGCACCCAGACAGAGGAAAGAGTTCCCAAAGCAAGGTATCAGGCGTCATATCACCCTCCACTGGAGAAGGCCACTTTCATTTATTTATGCCCCACCACCCAGACAGAGGAGAGAGGTCCCACAGCAAGGAATCATGCATCATAAACCCCACCACCGGAGAAGGCCACTTTCAGTTATTTCGTCCCCAGCACCCAGACAGAGGAGAGAGGTCCCACAGCAAGGAATCATGCATCATATCACCCACCACCGGAGAAGGCCACTTTCAGTTATATCGGCACCAGCACCCAGAAAGAGGAAAGAGTTCCCAAAGCAAGGAATCATGCGTCATATCACCCACCAGTGGAGAAGGCCACTTTCAGTTACTTCGGCCCCAGCACCCAGACAGAGGAGAGAGGTCCCACAGCAAGGAATCATGCGTCATATCACCCACCACTGGAGAAGGCCACTTTCAGTTATTTATACCCCACCACCCAGACAGAGGAGAGAGGTCCCACAGCAAGGAATCATGCATCATATCACCCACCACCGGAGAAGGCCACTTTCAGTTATATCGGCACCAGCACCCAGAAAGAGGAGAGAGGTCCCACAGCAGGGAATCATGCGTCATATCACCCACCACCGGAGAAGGCCACTTTCAGTTATTTATGCCCCAGCACCCAGACAGAGGAGAGAGGTCCCACAGCAAGGAATCATGCATCATATCACCCACCACCGGAGAAGGCCACTTTCAGTTATTTCGTCCCCAGCACCCAGACAGAGGAAAGAGTTCCCAAAGCAAGGAATCATGCGTCATATCACCCACCACTGGAGAAGGCCACTTTCAGTTATTTCAGCAACACACCCAGACAGAGGATACAGGTCCCACAGCAAGGAATCATGCGTCATATCACCCACCACTGGAGAAGGCCACTTTCAGTTATTTCGGCCCCAGCACCCAGACAGAGGATAGAGGTCCCACAGCAAGGAATCATGCGTCATATCACCCACCACCGGAGAAGGCCACTTTCAGTTATATCGGCACCAGCACCCAGACAGAGGAGAGAGTTCCCACAGCAAGGAATCATGCGTCATATCACCCACCACCGGAGAAGGCCACTTTCAGTTATTTCGGCCCCAGCACCCAGACAGAGGAGAGAGGTCCCACAGCAAGGAATCAT
Source organism: Bufotes viridis (assembly GCA_033119425.1). NCBI lineage: Eukaryota > Metazoa > Chordata > Amphibia > Anura > Bufonidae > Bufotes > Bufotes viridis. The sequence goes on along the minus strand of CM065595.1, from coordinate 45,630,092 downwards.
GCGTCATATCACCCACCACTGGAGAAGGCCACTTTCAGTTATTTATACCCCACCACCCAGACAGAGGAGAGAGGTCCCACAGCAAGGAACCATGAATCATATCACCCACGACCGGAGAAGGCCACTTTCAGTTATATCGGCACCAGCACCCAGATAGAGGAGAGAGGTCCCACAGCAGGGAATCATGCGTCATATCACCCACCTCCGGAGAAGGCCACTTTCAGTTATTTATGCCCCAGCACCCAGACAGAGGAGAGAGGTCCCACAGCAAGGAATCATGCCTCATATCACCCACCACTGGAGAAGGCCACTTTCAGTTATTTCGGCCCAGCACCCAGACAGAGGATACAGGTCCCACAGCAAGGAATCATGCGTCATATCACCCACCACCGGAGAAGGCCACTTTCAGTTATATCGGCACCAGCACCCAGACAGAGGAGAGAGGTCCCACAGCAAGGAATCATGCGTCATATCACCCAACACCGGAGAAGGCCACTTTCAGTTATTTCGGCCCCAGCACCCAGACAGAGGAGAGAGGTCCCACAGCAAGGAATCATGCGTCATATCACCCACCACTGGAGAAGGCCACTTTCAGTTATTTATACCCCACCACCCAGACAGAGGAGAGAGGTCCCACAGCAAGGAACCATGAATCATATCACCCACGACCGGAGAAGGCCACTTTCAGTTATATCGGCACCAGCACCCAGATAGAGGAGAGAGGTCCCACAGCAGGGAATCATGCGTCATATCACCCACCTCCGGAGAAGGCCACTTTCAGTTATTTATGCCCCAGCACCCAGACAGAGGAGAGAGGTCCCACAGCAAGGAATCATGCCTCATATCACCCACCACTGGAGAAGGCCACTTTCAGTTATTTCGGCCCAGCACCCAGACAGAGGATACAGGTCCCACAGCAAGGAATCATGCGTCATATCACCCACCACCGGAGAAGGCCACTTTCAGTTATATCGGCACCAGCACCCAGACAGAGGAGAGAGGTCCCACAGCAAGGAATCATGCGTCATATCACCCAACACCGGAGAAGGCCACTTTCAGTTATTTCGGCCCCAGCACCCAGACAGAGGAGAGAGGTCCCACAGCAAGGAATCATGCGTCATATCACCCACCACTGGAGAAGGCCACTTTCAGTTATTTATACCCCACCACCCAGACAGAGGAGAGAGGTCCCACAGCAAGGAACCATGAATCATATCACCCACGACCGGAGAAGGCCACTTTCAGTTATATCGGCACCAGCACCCAGATAGAGGAGAGAGGTCCCACAGCAGGGAATCATGCGTCATATCACCCACCTCCGGAGAAGGCCACTTTCAGTTATTTATGCCCCAGCACCCAGACAGAGGAGAGAGGTCCCACAGCAAGGAATCATGCCTCATATCACCCACCACTGGAGAAGGCCACTTTCAGTTATTTCGGCCCAGCACCCAGACAGAGGATACAGGTCCCACAGCAAGGAATCATGCGTCATATCACCCACCACCGGAGAAGGCCACTTTCAGTTATATCGGCACCAGCACCCAGACAGAGGAGAGAGGTCCCACAGCAAGGAATCATGCGTCATATCACCCAACACCGGAGAAGGCCACTTTCAGTTATTTCGGCCCCAGCACCCAGACAGAGGAGAGAGGTCCCACAGCAAGGAATCATGCGTCATATCACCCACCACTGGAGAAGGCCACTTTCAGTTATTTATACCCCACCACCCAGACAGAGGAGAGAGGTCCCACAGCAAGGAACCATGAATCATATCACCCACGACCGGAGAAGGCCACTTTCAGTTATATCGGCACCAGCACCCAGATAGAGGAGAGAGGTCCCACAGCAGGGAATCATGCGTCATATCACCCACCTCCGGAGAAGGCCACTTTCAGTTATTTATGCCCCAGCACCCAGACAGAGGAGAGAGGTCCCACAGCAAGGAATCATGCCTCATATCACCCACCACTGGAGAAGGCCACTTTCAGTTATTTCGGCCCAGCACCCAGACAGAGGATACAGGTCCCACAGCAAGGAATCATGCGTCATATCACCCACCACCGGAGAAGGCCACTTTCAGTTATATCGGCACCAGCACCCAGACAGAGGAGAGAGGTCCCACAGCAAGGAATCATGCGTCATATCACCCAACACCGGAGAAGGCCACTTTCAGTTATTTCGGCCCCAGCACCCAGACAGAGGAGAGAGGTCCCACAGCAAGGAATCATGCGTCATATCACCCACCACTGGAGAAGGCCACTTTCAGTTATTTATACCCCACCACCCAGACAGAGGAGAGAGGTCCCACAGCAAGGAACCATGAATCATATCACCCACGACCGGAGAAGGCCACTTTCAGTTATATCGGCACCAGCACCCAGATAGAGGAGAGAGGTCCCACAGCAGGGAATCATGCGTCATATCACCCACCTCCGGAGAAGGCCACTTTCAGTTATTTATGCCCCAGCACCCAGACAGAGGAGAGAGGTCCCACAGCAAGGAATCATGCCTCATATCACCCACCACTGGAGAAGGCCACTTTCAGTTATTTCGGCCCAGCACCCAGACAGAGGATACAGGTCCCACAGCAAGGAATCATGCGTCATATCACCCACCACCGGAGAAGGCCACTTTCAGTTATATCGGCACCAGCACCCAGACAGAGGAGAGAGGTCCCACAGCAAGGAATCATGCGTCATATCACCCAACACTGGAGAAGGCCACTTTCAGTTATTTCTGCCCCAGCACCCAGACAGAGGAGAGAGGTCCCACAGCAAGGAATCATGCGTCATATCACCCACCACTGGAGAAGGCCACTTTCAGTTATTTATGCCCCACCACCCAGACAGAGGAGAGAGGTCCCACAGCAAGGAATCATGCGTCATATCACCCACCACCGGAGAAGGCCACTTTCAGTTATTTCGGCCCCAGCACCCAGACAGAGGAGAGAGGTCCCACAGCAAGGAATCATGCGTCATATCACCCACCACCGGAGAAGGCCACTTTCAGTTATTTATGCCCCAGCACCCAGACAGAGGAGAGAGGTCCCACAGCAAGGAATCATGCCTCATATCACCCACCACTGGAGAAGGCCACTTTCAGTTATTTCGGCCCAGCACCCAGACAGAGGATACAGGTCCCACAGCAAGGAATCATGCGTCATATCACCCACCACCGGAGAAGGCCACTTTCAGTTATATCGGCACCAGCACCCAGACAGAGGAGAGAGGTCCCACAGCAAGGAATCATGCGTCATATCACCCAACACCGGAGAAGGCCACTTTCAGTTATTTCGGCCCCAGCACCCAGACAGAGGAGAGAGGTCCCACAGCAAGGAATCATGCGTCATATCACCCACCACTGGAGAAGGCCACTTTCAGTTATTTATGCCCCACCACCCAGACAGAGGAGAGAGGTCCCACAGCAAGGAATCATGCGTCATATCACCCACCACCGGAGAAGGCCACTTTCAGTTATTTCATGCCCCAGCACCCAGACAGAGGAGAGAGGTCCCACAGCAAGGAATCATGCATCATATCACCCACCACCGGAGAAGGCCACTTTCAGTTATTTCGTGCCCCAGCACCCAGACAGAGGAGAGAGGTCCCACAGCAAGGAATCATGCGTCATATCACCCACCACCGGAGAAGGCCACTTTCAGTTATTTCGGCCCCAGCACCCAGACAGAGGAAAGAGGTCCCACAGCAAGGAATCATGCGTCATATCACCCACCACTGGAGAAGGCCACTTTCAGTTATTTCGGCCCCAGCACCCAGACAGAGGAGAGAGGTCCCACAGCAAGGAATCATGCGTCATATCACCCACCACTGGAGAAGGCCACTTTCAGTTATTTCGGCCCCAGCACCCAGACAGAGGAGAGAGGTCCCACAGCAAGGAATCATGCGTCATATCACCCACCACCGGAGAAGGCCACTTTCAGTTATTTCGGCCCCAGCACCCAGACAGAGGAGAGAGGTCCCACAGCAAGGAATCATGCGTCATATCACCCACCACTGGAGAAGGCCACTTTCAGTTATTTATGCCCCACCACCCAGACAGAGGAGAGAGGTCCCACAGCAAGGAATCATGCATCATATCACCCACCACCGGAGAAGGCCACTTTCAGTTATTTCGTGCCCCAGCACCCAGACAGAGGAAAGAGGTCCCACAGCAAGGAATCATGCGTCATATCACCCACCACCGGAGAAGGCCACTTTCAGTTATTTCGTGCCCCAGCACCCAGACAGAGGAGAGAGGTCCTACAGCAAGGAATCATGCGTCATATCACCCCACCACCGGAGAAGGCCACTTTCAGTTATTTCGGCCCCAGCACCCAGACAGAGGAGAGAGGTCCCACAGCAAGGAATCATGCGTCATATCACCCACCACTGGAGAAGGCCACTTTCAGTTATTTCATGCCCCAGCACCCAGACAGAGGAGAGAGGTCCCACAGCAAGGAATCATGCGTCATATCACCCACCACCGGAGAAGGCCACTTTCAGTTATTTCGGCCCCAGCACCCAGACAGAGGAAAGAGGTCCCACAGCAAGGAATCATGCGTCATATCACCCACCACTGGAGAAGGCCACTTTCAGTTATTTATGCCCCACCACCCAGACAGAGGAGAGAGGTCCCACAGCAAGGAATCATGCATCATATCACCCACCACCGGAGAAGGCCACTTTCAGTTATTTCGTCCCCAGCACCCAGACAGAGGAAAGAGGTCCCACAGCAAGGAATCATGCGTCATATCACCCACCACTGGAGAAGGCCACTTTCAGTTATTTCGTGCCCCAGCACCCAGACAGAGGAGAGAGGTCCCACAGCAAGGAATCATGCGTCATATCACCCCACCACTGGAGAAGGCCACTTTCAGTTATTTCGGCCCCAGCACCCAGACAGAGGAGAGAGGTCCCACAGCAAGGAATCATGCGTCATATCACCCACCACTGGAGAAGGCCACTTTCAGTTATTTATCGGCCCCAGCACCCAGACAGAGGAGAGAGGTCCCACAGCAAGGAATCATGCGTCATATCACCCACCACTGGAGAAGGCCACTTTCAGTTATTTCGGCACCAGCACCCAGACAGAGGAGAGAGGTCCCACAGCAAGGAATCATGCGTCATATCACCCACCACTGGAGAAGGCCACTTTCAGTTATTTATGCCCCACCACCCAGACAGAGGAGAGAGGTCCCACAGCAAGGAATCATGCATCATATCACCCACCACCGGAGAAGGCCACTTTCAGTTATTTCGTCCCCAGCACCCAGACAGAGGAGAGAGGTCCCACAGCAAGGAATCATGCGTCATATCACCCACCACTGGAGAAGGCCACTTTCAGTTATTTCGGCACCAGCACCCAGACAGAGGAGAGAGGTCCCACAGCAAGGAATCATGCGTCATATCACCCACCACCGGAGAAGGCCACTTTCAGTTATTTCGGCCCCAGCACCCAGACAGAGGAGAGAGGTCCCACAGCAAGGAATCATGCGTCATATCACCCACCACTGGAGAAGGCCACTTTCAGTTATTTCGGCCCCAGCACCCAGACAGAGGAGAGAGGTCCCACAGCAAGGAATCATGCGTCATATCACCCACCACCGGAGAAGGCCACTTTCAGTTATTTCGGCCCCAGCACCCAGACAGAGGAGAGAGGTCCCACAGCAAGGAATCATGCGTCATATCACCCACCACTGGAGAAGGCCACTTTCAGTTATTTATGCCCCAGCACCCAGACAGAGGAGAGAGGTCCCACAGCAAGGAATCATGCGTCATATCACCCACCACCGGAGAAGGCCACTTTCAGTTATTTCGTCCCCAGCACCCAGACAGAGGAAAGAGGTCCCACAGCAAGGAATCATGCGTCATATCACCCACCACTGGAGAAGGCCACTTTCAGTTATTTCATGCCCCACCACCCAGACAGAGGAGAGAGGTCCCACAGCAAGGAATCATGCGTCATATCACCCACCACTGGAGAAGGCCACTTTCAGTTATTTCGGCCCCAGCACCCAGACAGAGGAGAGAGGTCCCACAGCAAGGAATCATGCGTCATATCACCCACCACCGGAGAAGGCCACTTTCAGTTATTTATGCCCCAGCACCCAGACAGAGGAGAGAGGTCCCACAGCAAGGAATCATGCGTCATATCACCCACCACTGGAGAAGGCCACTTTCAGTTATTTCGGCCCCAGCACCCAGACAGAGGAGAGAGGTCCCACAGCAAGGAATCATGCGTCATATCACCCACCACTGGAGAAGGCCACTTTCAGTTATTTATGCCCCAGCACCCAGACAGAGGAGAGAGGTCCCACAGCAAGGAATCATGCGTCATATCACCCACCACCGGAGAAGGCCACTTTCAGTTATTTCTGCCCCAGCACCCAGACAGAGGAGAGAGGTCCCACAGCAAGGAATCATGCGTCATATCACCCACCACTGGAGAAGGCCACTTTCAGTTATTTATGCCCCAGCACCCAGACAGAGGAGAGAGGTCCCACAGCAAGGAATCATGCGTCATATCACCCACCACCGGAGAAGGCCACTTTCAGTTATTTATGCCCCAGCACCCAGACAGAGGAGAGAGGTCCCACAGCAAGGAATCATGCGTCATATCACCCACCACTGGAGAAGGCCACTTTCAGTTATTTATGCCCCAGCACCCAGACAGAGGAGAGAGGTCCCACAGCAAGGAATCATGCGTCATATCACCCACCACCGGAGAAGGCCACTTTCAGTTATTTCTGCCCCAGCACCCAGACAGAGGAGAGAGGTCCCACAGCAAGGAATCATGCGTCATATCACCCACCACCGGAGAAGGCCACTTTCAGTTATTTCGGCCCCAGCACCCAGACAGAGGAGAGAGGTCCCACAGCAAGGAATCATGCGTCATATCACCCACCACTGGAGAAGGCCACTTTCAGTTATTTATGCCCCTAGCACCCAGACAGAGGAGAGAGGTCCCACAGCAAGGAATCATGCGTCATATCACCCACCACTGGAGAAGGCCACTTTCAGTTATTTATGCCCCACCACCCAGACAGAGGAGAGAGGTCCCACAGCAAGGAATCATGCGTCATATCACCCACCACCGGAGAAGGCCACTTTCAGTTATTTCGGCCCCAGCACCCAGACAGAGGAGAGAGGTCCCACAGCAAGGAATCATGCGTCATATCACCCACCACTCGGAGAAGGCCACTTTCAGTTATTTATGCCCCAGCACCCAGACAGAGGAGAGAGGTCCCACAGCAAGGAATCATGCGTCATATCACCCACCACTGGAGAAGGCCACTTTCAGTTATTTCGGCCCAGCACCCAGACAGAGGAGAGAGGTCCCACAGCAAGGAATCATGCGTCATATCACCCACCACCGGAGAAGGCCACTTTCAGTTATTTCGGCCCCAGCACCCAGACAGAGGAGAGAGGTCCCACAGCAAGGAATCATGCGTCATATCACCCACCACCGGAGAAGGCCACTTTCAGTTATTTCGGCCCCAGCACCCAGACAGAGGAGAGAGGTCCCACAGCAAGGAATCATGCGTCATATCACCCACCACTGGAGAAGGCCACTTTCAGTTATTTATGCCCCACCACCCAGACAGAGGAGAGAGGTCCCACAGCAAGGAATCATGCATCATATCACCCACCACCGGAGAAGGCCACTTTCAGTTATTTCGGCCCCAGCACCCAGACAGAGGAGAGAGGTCCCACAGCAAGGAATCATGCGTCATATCACCCACCACTGGAGAAGGCCACTTTCAGTTATTTATGCCCCAGCACCCAGACAGAGGAGAGAGGTCCCACAGCAAGGAATCATGCGTCATATCACCCACCACCGGAGAAGGCCACTTTCAGTTATTTCTGCCCAGCACCCAGACAGAGGAGAGAGGTCCCACAGCAAGGAATCATGCGTCATATCACCCACCACCGGAGAAGGCCACTTTCAGTTATTTCGTGCCCCAGCACCCAGACAGAGGAGAGAGGTCCTACAGCAAGGAATCATGCGTCATATCACCCACCACCGGAGAAGGCCACTTTCAGTTATTTCGGCCCCAGCACCCAGACAGAGGAGAGAGGTCCCACAGCAAGGAATCATGCGTCATATCACCCACCACTGGAGAAGGCCACTTTCAGTTATTTCTGCCCCAGCACCCAGACAGAGGAGAGAGGTCCCACAGCAAGGAATCATGCGTCATATCACCCACCACCGGAGAAGGCCACTTTCAGTTATATCTGGCCCCAGCACCTAGACAGAGGAGAGAGGTCCCACAGCAAGGAATCATGCGTCATATCACCCACCACTGGAGAAGGCCACTTTCAGTTATTTCGCCCCAGCACCCAGACAGAGGAGAGAGGTCCCACAGCAAGGAATCATGCGTCATATCACCCACCACTGGAGAAGGCCACTTTCAGTTATTTAGCCCCACCACCCAGACAGAGGAGAGAGGTCCCACAGCAAGGAATCATGCGTCATATCACCCACCACCGGAGAAGGCCACTTTCAGTTATTTCGGCACCAGCACCCAGACAGAGAGAGAGGTCCCACAGCAAGGAATCATGCGTCATATCACCCACCACCGGAGAAGGCCACTTTCAGTTATTTCGGCCCCAGCACCCAGACAGAGGAGAGAGGTCCCACAGCAAGGAATCATGCGTCATATCACCCACCACTGGAGAAGGCCACTTTCAGTTATTTCGGCCCCAGCACCCAGACAGAGGAGAGAGGTCCCACAGCAAGGAATCATGCGTCATATCACCCACCACTGGAGAAGGCCACTTTCAGTTATTTCGGCACCAGCACCCAGACAGAGGAGAGAGGTCCCACAGCAAGGAATCATGCGTCATATCACCCACCACCGAGAAGGCCACTTTCAGTTGTTTCGTGCCCCAGCACCCAGACAGAGGAGAGAGGTCCCACAGCAAGGGAATCATGCGTCATATCACCCACCACCGGAGAAGGCCACTTTCAGTTATTTATGCCCTAGCACCCAGACAGAGGAGAGAGGTCCACAGCAAGGAATCATGCGTCATATCACCCACCACCGGAGAAGGCCACTTTCAGTTATATCGGCACCAGCACCCAGACAGAGGAGAGAGGTCCCACAGCAAGGAATCATGCGTCATATCACCCACCACCGGAGAAGGCCACTTTCAGTTATTTCTAGCCCCAGCACCCAGACAGAGGAACAGGTCCCAAAGCAAGGAATCATGCGTCATATCACCCACCACTGGAGAAGGCCACTTTCAGTTATTTCGCCCCAGCACCCAGACAGAGGAGAGAGGTCCCACAGCAAGGAATCATGCATCATATCACCCCACCACCGGAGAAGGCCACTTTCAGTTATACTCGGCACCAGCACCCAGACAGAGGAAAGAGTTCCCAAAGCAAGGAATCATGCGTCATATCACCCACCAGTGGAGAAGGCCACTTTCAGTTACTTATGCCCCAGCACCCAGACAGAGGAGAGAGGTCCCACAGCAAGGAATCATGCGTCATATCACCCTACCACTGGAGAAGGCCACTTTCAGTTATTTATACCCCACCACCCAGACAGAGGAGAGAGGTCCCACTAGCAAGGAATCATGCATCATATCACCCACCACTGGAGAAGGCCACTTTCAGTTATTCGGCACCAGCACCCAGACAGAGGAGAGAGGTCCCACAGCAAGGAATCATGCGTCATATCACCCACCACCGGAGAAGGCCACTTTCAGTTATATCGGCCCCAGCACCCAGACAGAGGAGGAGGTCCCACAGCAAGGAATCATGCATCCATATCACCCCACCACCGGAGAAGGCCACTTTCAGTTATTTATCCCCAGCACCCAGACAGAGGAGAGAGGTCCCACAGCAAGGAATCATGCGTCATATCACCCACCACTGGAGAAGGCCACTTTCAGTTATTTCAGCACCACACCCAGACAGAGGATACAGGTCCCACAGCAAGGAATCATGCGTCATATCACCCACCACTAGAGAAGGCCACTTTCAGTTATTTATGCCCCAGCACCCAGACAGAGGAGAGAGGTCCCACAGCAAGGAATCATGCATCATATCACCCACCACCGGAGAAGGCCACTTTCAGTTATATCGGCCCCAGCACCCAGACAGAGGAGAAGAGTTCCCAAAGCAAGGAATCATGCATCATATCACCCACCACCGGAGAAGGCCACTTTCAGTTATTTCGGCCCCAGCACCCAGACAGAGGAGAGGTCCCACAGCAAGGAATCATGCGTCATATCACCCACCACTGGAGAAGGCCACTTTCAGTTATTTCGGCCCCACCACCCAGACAGAGGAGAGAGGTCCCACAGCAAGGAATCATGCATCATATCACCCACCACCGGAGAAGGCCACTTTCAGTTATTTCGGCACCAGCACCCAGACAGAGGAAAGAGTTCCCACAGCAGGGAATCATGCGTCATATCACCCACCACCGGAGAAGGCCACTTTCAGTTATTTATGCCCCAGCACCCAGACAGAGGAGAGAGGTCCTACAGCAAGGAATCATGCGTCATATCACCCACCACTGGAGAAGGCCACTTTCAGTTATTTCGGCCCCAGCACCCAGACAGAGGAGAGAGGTCCCACAGCAAGGAATCATGCGTCCATATCACCCACCACCGGAGAAGGCCACTTTCAGTTATTTATCGACACCAGCACCCAGACAGAGGAGAGAGGTCCCACAGCAAGGAATCATGCGTCATATCACCCACCACCGGAGAAGGCCACTTTCAGTTATTTCGGCCCCAGCACCCAGACAGAGGAAGAGTCCCACAGCAAGGAATCATGCGTCATATCACCCACCACTGGAGAAGGCCACTTTCAGTTATTTATGCCCCACCACCCAGACAGAGGAGAGGGTCCCACAGCAAGGAATCATGCATCATATCACCCCACCACCGGAGAAGGCCACTTTCAGTTATTTACGTCCCCAGCACCCAGACAGACGGAGAGAGGTCCCACAGCAAGGAATCATGCGTCATATCACCCACCACTGGAGAAGGCCACTTTCTAGTTATCTCGGCCCAGCACCCAGACAGAGGAGAGAGGTCCCACAGCAAGGAATCATGTGTCATATCACCCACCACTGGAGAAGGCCACTTTCAGTTATTTCTGCCCCAGCACCCAGACCGAGGATACAGGTCCCACAAGCAAGGAATCATGCGTCATATCATCCACCACCTGGAGAAGGCCACTTTCCACTTATTTTGGCCCTGGCACCCAGACAGAGGAGAGAGGTCCTACAGCAAGGAATCATGCGTCATATCACCCAACACCGGAGAAGGCCACTTTCAGTTATTTATGCCCCACCACCCAGACAGAGGAGAGAGGTCCACAGCAAGGAATCATGCGTCATATCACCCACCACTGGAGAAGGCCACTTTCAGTTTTTTATGCCCCACCACCCAGACAGAGGAGAGAGGTCCCACAGCGAGGAATCATGCATCACATCACCCACCACCGGAGAAGGCCACTTTCAGTTATTTTGGCCCTAACACCCGGACAGAGGAGAGAGGTCCCACAGCAAGGAATCATGCCTCATATCACCCACCACTGGAGAAGGCCACTTTCAGTTATTTCGGCCCAGCACCCAGACAGAGGATACAGGTCCCACAGCAAGGAATCATGCGTCATATCACCCACCATCGGAGAAGGCCACTTTCAGTTATATCGGCACCAGCACACAGACAGAGGAGAGAGGTCCCACAGCAAGGAATCATGCGTCATTTCACCCAACACCGGAGAAGGCCACTTTCAGTTATTTTGGCCCCAGCACCCAGACAGAGGAGAGAGGTCCCACAGCAAGGAATCATGCGTCATATCAGCCACCACTGGAGAAGGCCACTTTCAGTTATTTATGCCCCACCACCCAAACAGAGGAGAGAGGTCCTACAGCAAGGAATCATGCGTCATATCACCCACCACCGGAGAAGGCCACTTTCAGTTATTTCGGCCCCAGCACCCAGACAGAGAAGAGAGGTCCCACAGCAAGGAATCATGCGTCATATCACCCACCACTGGAGAAGGCCACATTCAGTTATTTATGCCCCACCACCCAGACAGAGGAGAGAGGTCCCACAGCAAGGAATCATGCATCATATACCCCACCACCTCAGAAGGCCACTTTCAGTTATTTCGTCCCCAGCACCCAGACAGAGGAAAGAGGTCCCACAGCAAGAATCATGCGCCATCTCACCCACCACTGGAGTACGCCACTTTCAGTTATTTCATGCCCCAAGCACCCAGACAGAGGAGAGAGGTCCCACAGCAAGGAATCATGCGTCATATCACCCACCAATGGAGAAGGCCACTTTCAGTTATTTATGCCCCACCACCCAGACACAGAGGAGAGAGTTCCCACAGCAAGGAATCATGCATCATATCACCCACCACCGGAGAAGGCCACTTTCAGTTATATCGGCACCAGCACCCAGACAGAGGAGAGAGGTCCCACAGAAAGGAATCATGCGTCATATCACCCACCACCGGAGAAGGCCACTTTCAGTTATTTCGGCCCCAGCGCCCAGACAGAGGACAGAGGTTCCACAGCAAGGAATCATGCGTCATATCACCCACCACTGGAGAAGGCCACTTTCAGTTATTTATGCCCCACCACCCAGACAGAGGAGAGAGGTCCCACAGCAAGGAATCATGCGTCATATCACCCACCACCGGAGAAGACCACTTTCATTTATTTATGCCCCACCACCAAGACAGAGGAGAGAGGTCCCACAGCAAGGAATCATGCATCATATACCCCACCACCGGAGAAGGCCACTTTCAGTTATTTCGTCCCCAGCACCCAGACGGAGGAAAGAGGTCCCAAAGCAAGGAATCATGCGTCATATCACCCACCACTGGAGAAGGCCACTTTCAGTTATTTATGCCCCACAACCCAGACAGAGGAGAGAGTTCCCAAAGCAAGGAATCATGCGTCATATCACCCTCCACTGGAGAAGGCCACTTTCATTTATTTATGCCCCACCACCCAGACAGAGGAGAGAGGTCCCACAGCAAGGAATCATGCATCATATACCTCACCACTGGAGAAGGCCACTTTCAGTTATTTCGTCCCCAGCACCCAGACAGAGGAGAGAGGTCCCACAGCAAGGAATCATGTGTCATATCACCCACCACTGGAGAAGGCCACTTTCAGTTATTTCGGCCCAGCACCCAGACAGAGGATAGAGGTCCCACAGCAAGGAATCATGTGTCATATCACCCACCACTGGAGAAGGCCACTTTCAGTTATTTCGGCCCAGCACCAAGATCGAGGATACAGGTCCCACAAAAGGAATCATGCGTCATATCATCCACCACTGGAGAAGGCCACTTTCACTGCTATTTTGGCCCCAGCACCCAGACAGAGGAGAGAGGTCCCACAGCAAGGAATCATGTGTCATATCACCCACCACTGGAGAAGGCCACTTTCAGTTATTTCTGACCCAGCACCCAGACTGAGGATACAAGTTCCCACAGCAAGGAATCATGCGTCATATCACCCACCACTGGAGAAGGCCACTTTCAGTTATTTTGGCCCCAGCTCCCAGACAGAGGATAGAGGTCCCACAGCAAGGAATCATGCGTCATATCACCCACCACTGGAGAAGGCCACTTTCAGTTATTTATGCCCCACCACCCAGACAGAGGTGAGAGGTCCAACAGCAAGGAATACATGCGCCATATCACCCACCACTGGAGAAGGCCACTTTCAGTTATTTCGGCCCAGCACCCAGACAGAGGATACAGGTCCCACAGCAAGGAAACATGCGTCATATCACCCACCACTGGAGAAGGCCACTTTCAGTTATTTCGGCCCCAGCACCCAGACAGAGGAGAGAGGTCCCACAGCAAGGAATCATGCGCTCATATCACCCACCACTGGAGAAGGCCACTTTCAGTTATTTAGTCCCCAGCACCCAGACAGAGGAGAGAGGTCCCACAGCAAGGAATCATGCATCATATCACCCACCACCAGAGAAGGCCACTTTCAGTTATATCGGCACCAGCACCCAGACAGAGGAGAGAGTTCCCAAAGCAAGGAATCATGCGCTCATATCACCCACCAGTGGAGAAGGCCACTTTCAGTTATTTCTGGCCCCAGCACCCAGACAGAGGAGAGAGGTCCCACAGCAAGGAATCATGCGTCATATCACCCACCACTGGAGAAGGCCACTTTCAGTTATTTATGCCCCACCACCCAGACAGAGGGAGAGGTCCCACAGCAAGGAATCATGCATCATATCACCCACCACCGGAGAAGGCCACTTTCAGTTATTTCGGCCCCAGCACCCAGACAGAGGAGAGAGGTCCCACAGCAAGGAATCATGCGTCATATCACCCACCACCGGAGAAGGCCACTTTCAGTTATTTATGCCCCACCACCCAGACAGAGGAGAGAGGTCCCACAGCAAGGAATCATGTGTCATATCACCCATCACCGGAGAAGGCCACTTTCAGTTATTTCGGCCCCAGCACCCAGACAGAGGAGAGAGGTCCCACAGCGAGGAATCATGCGTCATATCACCCACCACTGGAGAAGGCCACTTTCAGTTATTTATGCCCCACCACCCAGACAGAGGAGAGAGGTCCCACAGCAAGGAATCATGCATCATATACCCCACCACCGGAGAAGGCCACTTTCAGTTATTTCGCCCCCAGCACCCAGACAGAGTAAAGAGTTCCTAAAGCAAGGAATCATGCCTCATATCACCCACCACTGGAGAAGGCCACTTTCATTTATTTATGCCCCACCAACCAGACAGAGGAGAGAGGTCCCACAGCAAGCAATCATGCATCATATCACCCACCACTGGAGAAGGCCACTTTCAGTTATTTCTGGCCCCAGCACCCAGACAGAGGAGAGAGGTCCCACAGCAAGGAATCATGCCTCATATCACCCACCACTGGAGAAGGCCACTTTCAGTTATTTCCGCCCAGCACCCAGACAGGAGGAGAGAGGTCCCACAGCAAGGAATCATGCGTCATATCACCCACCACTGGAGAAGGCCACTTTCAGTTATTTATGCCCCACCACCCAGACAGAGGAGAGAGGTCCCACAGCGAGGAATCATGCATCATATCACCCACCACTGGAGAAGGTCCACTTTCAGTTATTTCTGCCCCAGCACCCAGACAGAGGAGAGAGGTCCCACAGCAAGGAATCATGCGTCATATCACCCACCACTGGAGAAGGCCACATTCAGTTATTTATGCCCCACCACCCAGACAGAGGAGAGAGGTCCCACAGCAAGGAATTATGCATCATATACCCCACCACCTCAGAAGGCCACTTTCAGTTATTTCGTCCCCAGCACCCAGACAGAGGAAAGAGGTCCCACAGCAAGGAATCATGCGTCATCTCACCCACCACTGGAGAAGGCCACTTTCAGTTATTTCGGCCCAAGCACCCAGACAGAGGAGAGAGGTTCCACAGCAAGGAATCATGCGTCATATCACCCACCACTGGAGAAGGCCACTTTCAGTTATTTCGTCCCCAGCACCCAGACAGAGGAGAGAGATCCCACAGCAAGGAATCATGTGTCATATCACCCACCACTGGAGAAGGCCACTTTCAGTTATTTCGGCCCAGCACCCAGACAGAGGAGAGAGGTCCCACAGCAAGGAATCATGTGTCATATCACCCACCACTGGAGAAGGCCACTTTCAGTTATTTCGGCCCAGCACCCAGACCGAGGATACAGGTTCCACAAAAAGGAATCATGCGTCATATCATCCACCACTGGAGAAGGCCACTTTCACTTATTTTGGCCCCAGCACCCAGACAGAGGAGAGAGGTCCCACAGCAAGGAATCATGCGTCATATCACCCAACACTGGAGAAGGCCACTTTCAGTTATTTCGACCCAGCACCCAGACTGAGGATACAAGTTCCCACTGCAAGGAATCATGCGTCGTATCACACACCACTGGAGAAGGCCACTTTCAGTTATTTTGGCCCCAGCTCCCAGACAGAGGATAGAGGTCCCACATCAAGGAATAATGCGTCATATCACCCACCACTGGAGAAGGACACTTTCAGTTATTTATGCCCCACCACCCAGACAGAGGTGAGAGGTCCAACAGCAAGGAATACTGCGTCATATCACCCACCACTGGAGAAGGCCACTTTCAGTTATTTCGGCCCAGCACCCAGACAGAGGATACAGGTCCCACAGCAAGGAAACATGCGTAATATCACCCACCACTGGAGAAGGCCACTTTCAGTTATTTCGGCCCCAGCACACAGACAGAGGAGAGAGGTCCCACAGCAAGGAATCATGCGTCATATCACCCACCACTGGAGAAGGCCACTTTCAGTTATTTAGTCCCCAGCACCCAGACAGAGGAGAGAGGTCCCACAGCAAGGAATCATGCATCATATCACCCACCACCAGAGAAGGCCACTTTCAGTTATATCGGCACCAGCACCCAGACAGAGGAAAGAGTTCCCAAAGCAAGGAATCATGCGTCATATCACCCACCAGTGGAGAAGGCCACTTTCAGTTATTTCGGCCCCAGCACCCAGACAGAGGAGAGAGGTCCCACAGCAAGGAATCATGCGTCATATCACCCACCACTGGAGAAGGCCACTTTCAGTTATTTATGCCCCACCACCCAGACAGTGGAGAGAGGTCCCACAGCAAGGAATCATGCATCATATCACCCACCACCGGAGAAGGCCACTTTCAGTTATATCGGCACCAGCACCCAGACAGAGGAGAAAGGCCCCACAGCAAGGAATCATGCGTCATATCACCCACCACCGGAGAAGGCCACTTTCAGTTATTTATGCCCCACCACCCAGACAGAGGAGAGAGGTCCCACAGCAAGGAATCATGTGTCATATCACCCATCACCGGAGAAGGCCACTTTCAGTTATTTCGGCCCCAGCACCCAGACAGAGGAGAGAGGTCCCAAAGCGAGGAATCATGCATCATATCACCCACCACTGGAGAAGGCCACTTTCAGTTATTTATGCCCCACCACCCAGACAGAGGAGAGAGGTCCCACAGCAAGGAATCATGCATCATATACCCCACCACCGGAGAAGGCCACTTTCAGTTATTTCGTCCCCAGCACCCAGACAGAGTAAAGAGTTCCCAAAGCAAGGAATCATGCCTCATATCACCCACCACTGGAGAAGGCCACTTTCATTTATTTATGCCCCACCACCCAGACAGAAGAGAGAGGTCCCACAGCAAGCAATCAAGCATCATATCACCCACCACTGGAGAAGGCCACTTTCAGTTATTTTGGCCCCAGCACCCAGACAGAGGAGAGAGGTCCCACAGCAAGGAATCATGCCTCATATCACCCACCACTGGAGAAGGCCACTTTCAGTTATTTCCGCCCAGCACCCAGACAGAGGAGAGAGGTCCCACAGCAAGGAATCATGCGTCATATCACCCACCACCGGAGAAGGCCACTTTCAGTTATTTATGCCCCACCACCCAGAAAGAGGAGAGAGGACCCACAGCGAGGAATCTTGCATCATATCACCCACCACTGGAGAAGTCCACTTTCAGTTATTTCGGCCCCAGCACCCAGACAGAGGAGAGAGGTCCCACAGCAAGGAATCATGCGTCATATCACCCACCACTGGAGAAGGCCACTTTCAGTTATTTCGGCCCCAGCACCCAGACAGAGGAGAGAGGACCCACATCAAGGAATCATGCGTCATATTACCCAACACCGGAGAAGGCCACTTTCAGTTATTTCGGCCCCAGCACCCAGACAGAGGAGAGAGGTCCCACAGCAAGGAATCGTGCGTCATATCACCCACCACTGGAGAAGGCCACTTTCAGTTATTTATGCCCCACCACCCAGACAGAGAAGAGAGGTCCCACAGCAAGGAATCATGCGTCATATCACCCACCACCGGAGAAGGCCACTTTCAGTTATTTCGGCCCAAGCACCCAGACAGAGGAAAGAGGTCCCAATGCAAGGAATCTTGCGTCATCTCACCCACCACTGGAGAAGGCCACTTTCAGTTATTTCTGCCCCAGCACCCAGAAAGAGGAGAGAGGTCCCACAGCAAGGAATCATGCGTCATATCACGCACCATCGGAGAAGGCCACTTTCAGTTATATCGGCACCAGCACCCAGACAGAGGAGAGAGGTCCCACAGCAAGGAATCATGCGTCATATCACCCACCACTGGAGATGGCCACTTTCAGTTATTTATGCCCCACCACCCAGACAGAGGAGAGAGGTCCCACAGCAAGGAATCATGCATCATATCACCCACCACTGGAGAAGGCCACTTTCAGTTATTTTGGCCCCAGCACCCAGACAGAGGAGAGAGGTCCCACAGCAAGGAATCATGCCTCATATCACCCACCACTGGAGAAGGCCACTTTCAGTTATTTCCGCCCCAGCACCCAGACAGAGGAGAGAGGACCCACAGCAAGGAATCATGCGTCATATCACCCACCACTGGAGAAGGCCACTTTCAGTTATTTATGCCCCAACACCCAGACAGAGGAGAGAGGTCCCACAGTGAGGAATCATGCATCATATCACCCACCACCGGAGAAGGCCACTTTCAGTTATTTTGGCCTAACACCCGGACAGATGAGAGAGGTTCCACAGCAAGGAATCATGCGTCATATCACCCACCACTGGAGAAGGCCACTTTCAGTTATTTCGTCCCCAGCACCCAGACAGAGGAAAGAGTTCCCAAAGCAAGGAATCATGCGTCATATCACCCTCCACTGGAGAAGGCCACTTTCAGTTATTTCGGCCCAAGCACCCAGACAGAGGAGAGAGGTCCCACAGCAAGGAATCATGCGTCATATCACCCACCACTAGAGAAGGCCACTTTCAGTTATTTCGGCCCCAGCACCCAGACAGAGGAGAGAGGTCCCACAGCAAGGAATCATGCGTCATATCACCCACCACTGGAGAAGGCCACTTTCAGTTATTTATGCCCCAGCACCCAGACATAGGAGAGAGGTCCCACAGCAAGGAATCATGCATCATATCACCCACCACCGGAGAAGGACACTTTCAGTTATATCGGCACCAGCACTCAGACAGAGGAGAGAGGTCCCACAGTAAGGAATCATGCGTCATATCACCCACCACTGGAGAAGGCCACTTTCAGTTATTTCCGCCCAGCACCCAGACAGAGGAGAGAGGTCCCACAGCAAGGAATCATGCGTCATATCACCCACCACTGGAGAAGGCCACTTTCAGTTATTTCGGCCCCAGCACCCGGACAGAGGAGAGAGGTCCCACAGCAAGGAATCATGCATCATATCACCCACCACCGGAGAAGGCCACTTTCAGTTATATCGGCACCAGCACCCAGACAGAGGAAAGAGTTCCCAAAGCAAGGAATCATGCGTCTTATCACCCACTAGTGGAGAAGGCCACTTTCAGTTATTTCGGCCCCTGCACCCAGACAGAGGAGAGAGGTCCCACAGCAAGGAATCATGCGTCATCTCACCCAACACTGGAGAAGGCCACTTTCAGTTATTTTGGCCCCAGCACCCGGACAGAGGAGAGAGGTCCCACAGCAAGGAATAATGCCTCATATCACACACCACTAGAGAAGGCCACTTTCAGTTATTTCGGCCCAGCACCCAGACAGAGGATACAGGTCCCACAGCAAGGAATCATGCATCATATCACCCACCACTGTAGAAGGCCACTTTCAGTTATTTCGGCCCCAGCACCCAGACAGAGGAGAGAGGTCCCACAGCATGGAATCATGCGTCATATCACCCACCACTGGAGAAGGCCACTTTCAGTTATTTATGCCCCACCACCTAGACAGAGGAGAGAGGTCCCACAGCAAGGAATCTTGCATCATATCACCCACCACCGGAGAAGGCCACTTTCAGTTATATCGGCATCAGCACCCAGACAGAGGAGAGAGTTCCCACAGCAACGAATCATGCGTCATATCACCCAACACCGGAGAAGGCCACTTTCAGTTATTTCGGCCCCAGCACCCAGACAGAGGAAAGAGGTCCCACAGCAAGGAATCATGCGTCATATCACCCATCACTGGAGAAGGCCACTTTCAGTTATTTCGGCCCAGCACCCAGACCGAGGATAAAGGTCCCACTACAAGGAATCATCCGTCATATCACCCACCACTGGAGAAGGCCACTTTCAGTTATTTTGGCCCCAGCACCCAGACAGAGGAGAGAGTTCCCACAGCAAGGAATCATGCGTCAGATCACCCACCACCGGAGAAGGCCACTTTCAGTTATTTCGGCCCCACCACCCAGACAGAGGAGAGGTTCATTCATCTTTGGGTTGCACCGCAAGATAATGGTAAAGTTAAAAAAATGAGGATTCAATAAACAAGTGCCCCGGATTACAAGAATACATGGTTGAGGGGGAGGCAGTTATAAATGTCTATTCTGCACAAGGGAGGGACAGGTCCTGTGGGATCCATGCCTGGTTCATTTTTATGAACGTCAGCTTGTCTACGTTGGCTTTGGACAGGCGGCTGCATTTGTCAGTAATGACGCCCCCCTGCCGTGCTGAATACACTTTCAGACAAAACGCTGGCCACCGGGCAGGCCAGCACCTCCAAGGCATAAAATGCTAACTCTTGCCACGTGGACAATTTGGAGACCCAGAAGTTGAATGGGGCCGAACCATCAGTCAGTACGTGGAGGGGTGTGCAGACGTACTGTTCAACCATGTTAGTGAAATGCTGCCTCCTGCTAACTCGTTCCGTATCAGGTGGTGGTGCAGTTAGCTGTGGCGTGGAGACAAAACTTTTCCACATTTCTGCCATGCTAACCCTGCCCTCAGAGGAGCTGGCCAAGACACAGCTGTGTTGGCGACCTCTTGCTCCTCCTCTACCTTCGCCTTGGGCTTCCCCTTGTTCCCCTGTGACATTTGGGAATGCTCTCAGGAGCGCGTCTACCAGTGTGCGCTTGTACTCGCGCATCTTCCTATCATGCTCCAGTGCAAGAAGTAAGGTGGGCACATTGTCTTTGTACCGGGGATCCAGCAGGGTGGCAACCCAGTATTCCGCAAACGTTAAAATGTTGGCAACTCTGCTGTCTTTGCGCAGGCACTGCAGCATGTGGTCGCTCATGTGTGCCAGGCTCCCCAGAGGTAAGGACAAGCTGTCCTCTGTGGGAGGCGTATCGTCATCGTCCTCCGTATCCCCCCAGCCACGCACCAGTGATGGGCCTGAGCTGTGTCGGGTGCCACACCGCTGTGAACCTGCTTCATCCTCATCCTCCTCCACCTCCTCCTCATCCTCCTCGTCCTCCAGTAGTGGGCCCTGGCTGGCCACATTTGTACCTGGCCTCTGCTGTTGCATCGCCACTGACCATGTTGGTGGAGTACTCGAAACAGCGCAACAGGGCACACAGGTCTCGCATGGAGGCCCAATCATTGGTGGTGAAGTGGTGCTGTTCTGCAGTGTGACTGACGCGTGCGTCCTGCAGCTGAAACTCCACTATGGCCTGCTGCTGTTCGCACAGTCTCTCCAGTATGTGCAAGGTGGAGTTCCACCTGGTGGGCACGTCGCATATGAGGAGGTGAGCGGGAAGGCCGAAGTTCCGCTGTATCACAGACAGGCGAGCAGCGGCAGGATGTGAACGCCGGAAGCGCGCACAGACGGCCCGCACTTTATGCAGCAGCTCTGACATGTCAGGGTAGTTGTGAATGAACTTCTGCACCACCAAATTCAGCACATGCGCCAGGGAAGGGATGTGCGTCAAACCGGCTAGTCCCAGAGCTGCGACGAGATTTCGCCCATTATCGCACACCACCAGGCTGGGCTTGAGGCCCACCGGCAGAAACCACTCGTCGGTCTGTTGTTCAATACCCCGCCACAACTCTTGTGTGGTGTGAGACCTTTCCCCCAAATATATTAGTTTCAGAATGGCCTGCTGATGTTTACCCCGGGCTGTGCTGAAGTTGGTGGTGAAGGTGTGTGGCTGACTGGATGAGCTGGTGGAAGCAGAAGAGGAGGAAGCCGAGTAGGAGGAGGAGGCTACAGGAGGCAAAGAATGATGCCCTGCGATCCTTGGCGGCGGAAGGACTTGCGCCAAGGAACTCTCCGCCTGCGGTCCAGCCGCCCCTACATTTACCCAGTGTGCATTTAGGGAGATATAGCGTCCCTGGCCGTGCTTACTGGTCCACGTATCTGTGGTTAGGTGGAACTTTCCACAGATGGCATTGCGCAGTGCACACTTGATTTTATTGGATACCTGGTTGTGCAGGGAAGGCACGGCTGTCTTGGAGAAGTCGTGGCGGCTGGGAACAACATACTGTGGGACAGCCATGGACATCAGCTGTTTGAAGCTGTCTGTATCCACCAGCCTGAATGACAGCATTTCAAAGGCCAGTAGTTTAGAAATGCTGGCATTCAGGCCCAGGGCTCGAGGGTGGGTAGGTGGGAATTTACGCTTTCTCTCCAAAGTTTGTGAGATGGAGAGCTGAACGCTGCCGTGTGACATGGTGGAGATGCTTGGTGACGCAGGTGGTGGTGTCGGTGGCACATCCTCTGTTTGGTGGGCGGCAGGTGCCAACATTCCTCCTGAGGCGGAGGATGAGGCCGAGGCAGCAGCAGAAGAGGGAGCAGGGGGAGCCAGAGTGAGTTCCTTGCTTTTAACGTGTTTACTCCACTGCAGTTCATGCTTTGCATGTAGATGCCTGGTCATGCAGGTTGTGCTAAGGTTCAGAACGTTAATGCCTCGCTTCAGGCTCTGATGGCACAGCATGCAAACCACTCGGGTCTTGTCGTCAGCACATTGTTTAAAGAAGTGCCATGTCAGGGAACTCCTTGAAGCTCCCTTTGGGGTGCTCGGTCCCTGGTGGCGGTGGCCAGTAGCAGGCGAACTCTCTTGGAGGCGGCTGTTCTGCTTTTGCCCCCCTGCTCTCTCTTTTGCTACGCTGTTAGCTCGGTCTCACCACTGCTTCTTCCTCTGAACCATGAAAGTCAGTGGCACGACCTTCATTCCATGTGGGGTCTAGGACCTCATCGTCCCCTGCATCGTCTTCCACACAGTTTTCCTCCCTGACCTCCTGTTCGGTCTGCACACTGCAGAAAGAAGCAGCAGTTGGTACCTGTGTTTCGTCATCATCAGAGACGTGCGGACTCCGATGAGGTGGTATTCCCATGTCCTCATCATCAGGAAACATCAGTGGTTGTGCATCAGTGCATTCTATGTCTTCCACCCCTGGGGAAGGGCTAGGTGGATTCCCTTGGGAAACCCTGCCAGCAGAGTCTTCAAACAGCATAAGAAACTGCTGCAAACTTGAGGCTCAGACAGTTTCCCTGATATGCATGGGGTGATGTGACAGACTGATGGGCTTGGTTTTCAGGTGCCACCTGTGCGCTTTCTGCAGAAGACTGGGTGGGAGATAATGTTGTGAAAATGCTGGATCCACTGTCGGCCACCCAATTGACTAGCGCCAGTACCTGCTCAGGCCTTACCATCCTTAGAACAGCATTGGGCCCCACCAAATATCGCTGTAAATTCTGGCGGGTACTGGAACCTGAGGTAGTTGGTTCACTAGGACGTGTGGCTGTGGCAGAATGGCCACGTCCTCTCCCAGCACAAGATGGTACACTAACACCACCACGACCGCGTCCGCGTCCCTTACAAGATGTTTTCCTCATTGTTACCGTTCGCCAAGCACCACAATGAGAAAAAAATTATTTGGCCCAATGTATTGATTTCAAATTCAGGCCTTTTTTACAGGCACCTAACACTATCTGTCTATTTATTTATGTAGCGTATTACACTAATCCAGGCACGCAGTAACCACTGATTTAGGGGAATATCTCTTTTAGGGCTAGTATTTAGGCCCTGGATAAAAGGTATCCTTTTATGGACTGATTTAAACTAGGCCTGCAACAGCTCGAACACCAGATTCAGGGTATTGCTATTTTGGCAATTGAATTTCACCCCAGAAAAAATATATGTTTTGGCGGACACTATTATACTTTACCAGCCACAGCTGAAACCACTGATTTATGGTATTGCTATTTTGGCAATTGAATTTTACCCCAGAACAAAATATATGTTTTGGCGGACACTATGAATCTTGGCCTGCAACAGCTGGGACACCAGATTCAGGGTATTGCAAATTTGGCAATTGAATTTCACCCCAGAACAAAATATATGTTTTTGCGGACACTATGAATCTTGGCCTGCAACAGCTGGGACACCAGATTCAGGGTATTGCTATTTTGGCAATTGAATTTCACCCCAGAACAAAATATATGTTTTGGCGGACACTATTATACTTTGCCAGCCACAGCTGAAACCACTGATTTATGGTATTGCTATTTTGGCAATTGAATTTCACCACATAAAATAATCTATCCTTTGCCAGACAGCAGACAGTATTATACTTGGCTAGACAAAGCTGGAACACCAGATTTAGGGGATTGGTATTTGGGCAATTGTATTTAACCCCTTAATAAAATATAGAAATTGCTATCCTGAGTTTCTAGGGGTGACAATTAGCACAGCCAAGCCCCTGATGTAGGATATAGC
Organism: Bufotes viridis; assembly: GCA_033119425.1. NCBI lineage: Eukaryota > Metazoa > Chordata > Amphibia > Anura > Bufonidae > Bufotes > Bufotes viridis. Next base: position 45,605,596 of record CM065595.1, on the reverse strand, counting down.
AAAATAAAAACCTAGTATTGATGGATTGATGGACTTGGTGGCAGCTTGTTCTGGTGCACCACAAGTCACAAAATGGCCACCGATCACCCCAGAAAATAAGTCAGAGAAAAACGCTCTGTGCAGCCTAAAAACCAGTGAGCAAGTAACTAGCAGAAGTTCAATCATTCACAGCTGTAGATCGATCCGTTCATTAGGTGCTGTTGCTGACTTTTCCCTGCCTAATCTCGCCCTCACAGAAGCTGCGTCCTCTCCCTACACTAATCAGAGCAGTGTGACGTGCGGCGCTACGTGACTCCAGCTTAAATAGAGGCTGGGTCACTTGCTGCACTTTGCCAATCACAGCCATGCCATTAGTAGGCATGGCTGTGATGGGCTCTTAGGGCAAGAAGTAAAACACTAGACGATTGGCTGCTGTGCAGCCCTTTAGAAAGCGGGAAGTAATTGCCGAACAACGAACCCGAACCCTAACTTTTTTGAAAATGTCCGGGTTCGGGTCCGTGTCCCGGACACCCCAAAATTCGGTACGAACCCGAACTATGCTCGAACTGTTCGCTCAACACTAATGGGGACCCATTCATTTAAATGGGTCACCAAAAAAATACTGATAGTTCATCTGTGTTCCGCGTCCGTTATCCATGTTTCCTTTCAGCAAAATAAAATAGTGCATGTCCTACTTTTCTCACATTTAGGGACAAGGATAGACATTTATTACAAAGGATCTGTGGGAATAAACGGATCCTCAAAAAAAAAAAGGATGTGTGGATGCACAATTTGCAGATGCAAAAACAACTGTCATGTGCATGTTGCCTAGGTATGGGAGAACAGAGTGTCTGTGATATACTGACATGCATAATAGAGATGTCCCGAACTATTTGCCAGCGAATAGTTCCCGGCGAACATGGCATGTTCGCGTTCGCCACCGCGGGCGAACATATGCAATGTTCGATTCGCCCCCTATACATCATCATTGAGCAAACTTTGACCCTGTACCTCACAGTCAGCAGACACATTCCAGCCAATAAGCATACCCTCCCTCCCAGACCCTCCCACGTCCTATCAAAAAGCAAGGACAGCATCCATCTTAGATTCATTCTGAAGTTGCAGTGTTAGTTAGAGCAGGGAGAGTGCTGCTGCTGCTAAATTAATATAGGGATTCTAGGGAAAGCGTTAGCTACTAGTGTTCTGTGTCCACTCCAGTCCTCAAAGACTCATTGGCCTCTTTCACACGAGTGTGTCCGATTAGGCTCATTCACACGTCCGTAGTGGGTTGCAGATCCGCAAATTGCGGATCCGCAACACACCATGCCGGCACTCCCCATAGAGATGTCTATTCTTGTCTGCAGGCTCTATCTTTTGCGGAGCCGCTGCCGGATGTTTCGGGGCCGAAACTTGGAAGTTTTGGGGCTGCGGCTCTGCAAATGAGGAACCGTAGGGCACACAGTGTGCTCTCCGCATCACGTCTGGCCCCATTCACAATGAATGGGTCCGCAACCATTCCACAGAATTGCGGAATGGATGCGGACAAAAATTGCGGATGTGTGAATGGGGCCTTAGGTCCGGATGTGTCGCGGATACGATCAGTGAAAACTGTGTGATTTCACAGGCAAAGCCATTCAGTTTTGCCTACGATTGTGTTCAGTTGTTCAGTTTTTTCTGCGCGGGTGCAATGCGTTTTGATTCGTTTTTCATGCGGGTGATAAAAAACTGAAGGTTTACAAACAACATCTCCTAGCAACAATCAGTGAAAAACGCAACGCACCCGCACTTACTTGCGAATGCAATGCGTTTTTCACGCAGCCCCATTCACTTCTATAGGGCTAGGGGTAAAATGCGCAGAATATAGAACATGCTGAGATTTTCACGCAACGCACAAGTGATGCGTGAAAAAAAAAAGCTCATGTACACAGACCCATTGATTTGAATGGGTCAGGGTTCAGTGCGGATGCTATGCATTCACGTCACGCATTGCACCCGCGCGGAAAACTCGCTCGTGTGAAAGGGGATATCTGCTGTAAGGACAGCGTCCTGACAGCACCCCAAAAAGCCCTTTTTAGGGCTGGTACATCAGTCTGTTTTTATTTTATTTTTTTATATATATATATATATGTATATTGCAGTTGCCTGCCCATGTGTAAGAGGCCACAGGCCCACAGACTGTACTGTGTGCACACCACTCATATAGGGTGGCACAGTACCTTGCAGATAAAAAGGTAATTTAATTTTTACCCTATAATATAATTGCAGTTGCCTGCCAGTGTGTGTCAGGCCCACAGACTGTACTGTGCCCACTGCCCACCACTCATATAGAGTGTCAGAGTACATTCCACGGCACCGAGCAGTGACCTAAAATTCAAACGAAGCGGACTGAGCATGGGTCTTTTTCCATCTTCCGGTTCCAAAAATCTATTCACTACACCGGCCTTGGCCCTGATAAGGGACAAAAGAGAAATTAAACTGATAGGAATTGTACTTAGTTAACACTAGTTGCATTGGTGGCAAATTCCATTGCAAGTGCCCAAAATTAGAAGAAGGTGGACAGAGCAAGCTTTTTTCTCTTTCTCCCCATGCAAGGATTCAATTCAATAGACGTCCCCTGATAGGGGACTTAACAAAGATTAAAATGGTAAGAATAGTACTACTATTTGTTTTGGTGGCACAGTACATTGCGCGGCGCATGTGCAGTGCCCCACATTGGAAGTAAGAGGACCGACCAATCATCTTTTTTCATCTCCCGGTTCCTAAAATCTATTCGTTACACGTCCCCTGAAAGGGGACATAACAGGGATTAAACTGATAGGAATAGCACTACTTAACACACCACTCATATAGAGTGGCACAGTACATTGCACAGCGCATGTGCAGTGCCCGAAATTGGATGGAAGACGACCGACCAACTATCTTTTTCCAGTTGTTTGTGGTGCGTTAAACGGGGAGTTTGGTCTGTCACTGTGAAGCGGGCGTAACCCTTACACTACCTGATCGATACAACATCATACCTGATCATACACACACACTGGATGTTTTAAAGCACGTTATTCCAAACAATTTAGGAATGGAATGGATTAAAACCTGACTCTGTGTCAACTACGTAATTTTCCGTGGGAGTTTTGCCATGGATCCCCCTCCGTCATGCCACAGTCCAGGTGTTAGTCCCCTTGAAAATTTTATGTTCGCGACATCTCTAATGCAGAATACATTCTGTTAACCTCTTGAGTTGTCACTTTAAAGATGGCTGCTGCTTGCAAGCACAGCGGACACCATAAGCACCTGTTCTGTGCTGGCAATTAAAGACATTTAACCCCTAATATGCCATGGTCAAATGTGAGTACGGCATCTAAGCATTGAAAATGTGGGAGCTATGCACTCCCGCTCCAGCAACAGCCTCCTCTATCTGAGATCGGAAAAGCTATTATATTACATTGATAGACCAAAGCCTGCTTGAGGCTCTGATGCCTATCACTGGTATATTCCAATACAGACCTGCAGGTGGCAGCACTGCAGTGGATTATACTGAATGCTGTATTCTGGTAAATATGCATTACAGAATACAAGTGGAAATGTAATGATTGTTTAAAATAGAGTTGCTTGTTAAAGAGTGACTTAAAGAAAATCTGTCACCGGATTTTTACATCTAAAACGGCTCACAGTACCTTACAGATCTTGTTCTTGTACTTTTCAAGCTGGTGTCATATGTAATTATGCCCTTAGTATTCTTGAAAAAATGACTTTATAAAGTGCTGGTCCCATGCGTCTGCAGTCACGGCAGAAGTCAAGGAGGCAGACCCTCCGTGACTGCAGACAGTGACTCCCCGCCATAACCCCGCCTCTCATCCCTGTGATAGACAGTTCTCCCCAACAGCCGGGACCGCGCTTGTATCGGGGCGCATGCGCCCTTGCCCACTTCGCAAGCGCGATCCCGAGCATCGTGCCGAGGGAAGCGCGATCCCCTTTCTCAATCGCGCCTGCACAGTCCAGTCCCCCGATGCCGGACGGCTTTTTTTTTCTAATATCGCGCGCGCGCAAGAGCGATATTAGAAAAAAAAAGCCGAAAAGAAAAAGTTTTAAAAATATAAAAAAGTAAAAATTAAAAAGTTTAAATCACCCCCCCCCTTTACACAGTACTAAAATAAAAATAAACAATAAAAAAAATATATTATAGGCATTGCAGTTTCCAAAAACACATGTATTATTAAAATATAAAAATATTTATGCCCTTGTAGCGTAGACATTTTTTAAAATGGCCAATTTGCTATTTTTTCACTTCCCAAAAATTAAATAAAGTAGAGATCATCACCCCACAAAAAAAATAGCCCTTCCATAGTTTCATAGGTGTAAATATAAACAAGTTATGGAGGTCAGAATATGCCAATAAAATAAGAAAAAATATATAATATAAAAATGAATACAAAGTTTTTTTTTCTAGTATTAAAAACAAGAAAAACAATGTGTTTTTCTTGTTGTAATCGTTCTGACCCAGAGAATTAAAGTAACAGGTCAGTTTTACTTCATTGGTAATGCCAAAAAACACAACACCCATAACACTGTGGTGGAATTTAAATTTTTTATCATTTCAAATAATTTTGAATATTTTTTTTCCAGCTTCCCACTACATTGCATGCAATATAAAATGATGCGAATAGAAAGCACTATTTTTCCAACAAAAAACAAAGAAACATAAAAAGTTAGAGCTCTGGGAAGACAGAGAGAAAAAAACAAAAATGCTAAATTAGAAAGTCACCTGGTCTTCTATGGATTAATAATGTATTGTGCTGAATTGAAGTCCCCAACTAAAGGAACATTAAATATACTTTGCTTTACTGTGCATTTATTCTGGAAAATGATTATATAGTTGAAATAACTGGTATCTCTATCATAATGATCCATAGAATAAAGTTAAAATATGTTTTTAAACTGTACAGTGAGCAACATAAAACATTCTCAAAATAAAGGTAGAATTTTTTTTCCTTTCCCCAGCAAAAAAAAAATCTAAAAGTTAATCAATAAATTTATATCACAACATAGTGCAAATGTGCAAATAGAAACCCCACCCAGTTTCTGTGGTAGCTGGGGGACTACAGTATTGTATCAGACATGCTTGGTATTTGCACTGTCCACAATAAACCAAAGTTTTAAGTTACTTTACAAACTATACATTGGATATTTCCTTAATAGTACTGACCTATAAAAAAAAAGTTACTGTAACTGTTAAGTATGCTGCACAGTGAATGGCACAAACTTAAAAACACTAAAAACAATGTTTTTATTTTTCTTTCCTCCACATAGGCTTGGCCAATAAGTTATATGCACCCAAGAATACTACGAGTGAAAAATACAACTTGTCTCACAAAAAATGGTTATGGCTCTGGAATGAAATGATGTAAAAGCTAAAAAATAAAATAAAATAATGATTGGTCATTATGTTGTGGAATAAGCAGATGAGGAAAGAGTGGCTGTGGGGAACGGGATAACTACCAAAAACTGTTTACTTTGTTATTGGGATTTAAAACTTGGAATTTGTCCCAATTTGCCACCACAATTTCAATTTTAACAAACCCATTTTAGAAGACATATAACACTACATTGGAAATAAGATGTGCAATTCTTCAAAAAAAAAAAAAAAAACAAGAACAAAAACACAGCACATCTCAAAAAGAAAATTACTTTGGTTAGCTAAGTAGCCTTGAGGGGAACTCTTGGGGTGCTCTTTCCAATTAGGGTGACTAATAAGTGCATGAAGTCCATATTGTAGTCCAGCCAGCGCTGCTCTGCTTTTCTGGGAAACATATATTTTTAGTATCCTGCATCAGATAGGCATAGTGTTCTTTTATTTTTTGAAAGGAAAGCTAATTTGAATTTATTTCCCAGAAACCCAAATATATACAAAAACAAAAAAACAAAAACACTATGCCTACCTGATGCAAGCTGTTATTTCCCAGAAATGCAGAGCAGCATTGGCTGGAATATAAAACTCTTCCTCATACATACTTGTTGGTCTTCCTAATGAGAAAGAGCACCCCAAAACTACCCCAAATTTTCACCTAGTAGTTTTGTCCTTTTGGAAGTAGAATTTGTTGTCTTGTCTCATTCAGAAAAGTGTAATGCTGGGACACTGAGTACTCTTATGCTTTTTGAAGGAGAGCTAGGTTACATGTCTCTTTCTTATCTTCTAGGAGAGGGGTCAGCATCCTTTGGCACTCCAGGTGGGGTGAAACTGCAACTCCCAGCATGCACACTTGCTTGGTTGTTCTCAGAACTCCCATAAAAGTGAGTGGAGCATGCTGGGAGTTGTAGTTTCACAACAGCTGGAGTGCCGGAGGTTGCTGATCCCTGTTCTAGGATGTTTTCAGAAAGAGAGTGGATTCTAGGAGATCTTCAGAGCAGTTTGAGCTTATTTGAATTCTTTAAAAAGTACACCAAATTGGACATGAAGAAAATTGATGATACAAATTCACCTACAGCTAACCTTAGGACAATTCAGAAGTAGGCCATGGTAATCAGACAGATGTTGCAATATTTATGAATTGTGTTTGGTGTCTAGAGTCAGTAATGGCAATACTGCAAGTCAGGTAGACAGTGCAGTAGTTCAGGAAACCAAGACAGACAAGCCAACATTCAATATTGGAGGTTTAGGGGAGCAGAATATATGATTTAGTTAGGCTAGGTTCACATCACCATTTAGTTTTCTATTATTTTTGACTGGGGGAAAAGTGGAGGACTTTTCCTCCCATCAAACATACAGGATCCATTTTTTTTCTGTTCTTCCTACAGATCTGAAGAACAGAAAACCTAAATGATGATAAGGAACTAGCCTTAGGATGAAGCAATAGAGTAATCAAGCAAGCTATTGATTAAATCGGAAACCAAATCGTAATACAAAAATACTCTACAACAAAAAAGCCTATATGGCAGCTAGTCCACTGTTCGGGGGCGGGGGGGGGGCAGCTAAGTGCTTTGTGCTTATGCTACCTGGCGTTCATGGCAATGGGTAACAGACTAAAATAGGGCCTAAAATAATTAAATAAAAATAGGATATTAAGTAGTATTTAAGAGACAAAAGAAGGATTGAAATGACTAATACACACTAATTAGCCATACAATCTTGCTTATTGTAGTTACTACAAAGTACCACTGAATAAACATGTGGCAGAAATCACATCACAGTCAGATTTGACAATTGTGAAGAAATAATCCTGATTAGACGTGCAGACTATCACAATGTTTATGTTTGATTGACACCCCTTACCACATATGACTGCTCATTCTGAAGGCAGACTTGAATAACTTGGTTCATTACCGATGTCTTAATTTAATAACTTGTCAAAGAAGTTTAACTCAATATGCAGGAAGTTCTGCATTGTGATATTATGCATTAGAAAGTTGGCATACAATGATATTCATGAGCACCATAACATTATTAATTAAATGTGTCTAACGTTTTAACCAGTTGGCAGCCCAAACATACTGACAATTCATTATAAAATTAAATCCTGATCAAATTTAAAATAACTTTGCTGCCATGTCGGGCCTACAAATTCTCTTTATCAATGGATTTTTTTTCTTTATGCTGCATTTTGAATTAAGATTTATAGAGATGCAAATAGTAATTTATGCTTATAATGAATGAGTATATCAAAGATATCCAAGGGAAAACATGCCAAAAAATGACTTTTATTGAACAATAAAGACAATATTAAAAATACTTGGTACTTTCATGAGGATTGAAAGGTAAATATGTTAAAAAAGATCAGCTTAGAGACTGACTGTATTACTGGTCCAGTTATAAAAATGCTGAACACATTACCAATAGTGTTGGTCGAGCACCAAGCACTCGGATGCTCGAGTAGAACACCTGAGGCTCTACCGAGCACCCGAGCACAATGGAAGTCAATGGGAGAACATTAAACCAGGCACCCCCTGCTCTGAAGAGGGGAGGGTGTCGGTTCACAGGAAAAGGTCAGAAATTGATGGAAACACCACTGAAATGGTTCGGGAACAGCATGGGGAGGAGGTCTGGATGCATCTTGGACTATCATGTTGCTGCTGGGAACAATGTTGTCTGAGTAGTACTCCAAATTTACAGACTGACAATAATGCGCACAAAACCAAAGATAAAATCGCTTTTAGAGGAAAAATTGTTAGGAAACATTATTTCTTGTATATTTACTTGTATATAAAGTGCAAGTGCTGCCAAAAATTACAAGGAAGAGGAACTCCATTACAACCTTTATATCACATAAAGGAGGGCCTCATTCATATTGTGGTACAATTATTCAGATAGTGGGACCCCTACACTCTTGAAGCCTATGCAGTGAAAGGCTGCCAAAAATTACAAGGAACCGGCACTACAATACACCCTTTATTACACATAAAGGAGGGCATCATACACACCCTTGAAATTATGATTGATGACCTGCTGGTGACCCTCTAAAACATTAGGAGCCTGGGCCTGCTACTGATCTGACCATCTAAAAAAATAAGGGTGAGGGCCTGCTGCTGAGCTGACCATCTAATACATTATGTGCTAGGACTTGCTGCTGAGCTGACAATCTAAAACATTATTGGTGAGGGTCTGCTACTGAGCTGATTAACTAAAATATTAGGGGCGAGGGCCTGCTGCCCAGTTGACCATCTAAAACATTAGGGGTGAGGTCCTGCTGCTGAGCTGACTAGTGTTGATTGCGAATATTCGAATTACAAATTTTTATCGCGAATATTGGCAGTTCGAGACTTCGCAAATATTTAGATTATAGTGATATATATTCGTAATTTCTAATATTCAAGATTTTTTTTTTAAACAGTACACATTATCCCTCCCTGCTTCTAGCTTGTAGGCCAATGAGAAGGCTGCAATTTCTTTGATTTTAGGAGTAGTGTTAAATGCGAATTTTCGTAATGCAAATTTTTCGAAATGCAAATTTTTAAATGACTGAAGGTAACAAATTTTTGAATTTGCGAATATATGGCGAATATTCGACCAAATATTCGCGAAAGATTACAAATTCGAATATTGCCCCTGCCCATCACTAGAGCTGACCATCTAAAGCATTTTGGGTAAGGGCCTGCTGCTGAGCTGACCATCTAAAACATTATGGGTTTGGGCCTGCTGCTGAGCTGACCATCTAAAGCATTTTGGGCGAGGGCCTGCTGCTGAGATGACACTATAAAACATTAGGGGCGAATACCTCCTGCTTATCTTACCATCTAAAACATTAGGGGGGAGGGCCTGCTGGTGAGTATCTAAAAGATTATGAACAAGGGCCTTCTGGTGACCCTCTAAAACATTATTGGCCAAGGCCTGCTGGTGACCCTCTAAAACATTATGGGTGCGGGTCTGCTGCAGAGCTGACCCTCTAAAACATTAGAGGCAAGAGCCTGCTGTCGAGCTGACCATCTAAAACATTAGGATGAGGGCCTGCCTCCGAGCTGACCATCTAAAACATTACGGGTGAGGGCCTGCTGCTAATCTGACCATCTAAAACATTAGGGGTGAAGGTGTACTGCTGAGCTGACCATCTAAAACATTATGGGTGAGGGCCTGCTGCTGAGCTTACCATCTAGAACATTACGGACGAGGGCCTGCTGCAGAGCTGACCATCTAAACAATTAGGGGTGAGGGTCTGCTGCTGAACTGACCTTTTAAAACATTAGAGGTGAGGGTCTGCTGCTGAGCTGACCCTATAAAATATTAGAGCCGAGGGCCTGCTGCCGAACTGACCATCTAAAACATTAGGGGTGAGGGCCTGCTACCGAGCTGACCATCTGATACATTAGGGGTGAGGGCCTACTGCTGATCTGATCATCTAAAACATTATGGGCTAGGACTTGCTGCTGAGCTGACCCTCTAAAACATTAGGGGTGAGGGTCTGCTGCAGAGCTGACCCTCAAAAACATTAGGGGCGAGGGCCTGCTGCCGAGCTGACCATCTCAAACATTAGGGGTGAGGGCCTGCTGACGAGCTGACCATTTAAAACATTAGGGGTGAGGACCTGCTGCCAAGCTGACCATCTGAAACATTAGGGGTGAGTACCTGCTGCTGAGCTGACCCTCTAAAGTATTTTGGGTGAGGGCCTGCTGCCAAGCTGACCATCTAAAACATTAGGGGTGAGGGCCTGATTTTGAGCTGACTATCTAAAACATTAGGGACGAATGCCTGCTGCCGATCTGATCGTCTAAAACATTAGGGGCGAGGGGTCTGCTGCTGAGCTGACCTTCTAAAACATTTGGGTGAGTTCCACTGCTGAGCTGACCATCTAAAACAGCGGTCCTCAAACTTTTAAACAGGGGCCAGTTCACGGTCCCTCAGACCGTTGGAGGGCCGGACTATAGTTCAACTATGAGTAATTGTATATATTTACCAGTATTTCAATGGGAATCATTCCCCCTCCCATGTCACTTCATTTCCTCCCTCCACTCTGTCACTCTCATTTCTCAGGACCTCTCCCTCCTTGTCGCTCTCATTCCCCCCTCCCTTGTCACTCTCATTTCTCAGCCTCCCTGCCTTGTCACTCTCATTTCTCAGCCCCCCTCCCTTGTCACTCTCATTTCTCAGCCCCCTCCCTTGTCACTCTCATTTCTCAGACGCTCCTTTGTCACTCTCATTTCTCAGTCCCGCTCCTTTGTCACTCTTCATTTCTCAGACCCCTCCCTCCCCTTGTCACTCTCATTCCCCCTCCCTTGTCACTCTCATTTGTCAGACCCTCCCCTTGTCACTCTTCATTTCTTAGGCCTTCTAGCACCACACGGCGCTGCGTTTTGGCTAGCCAGGATAGAGAGGCGGGTGCAGTGCGGGAATCGCCACGATTTTTCCGACGTGCTAGCTGCGCTTGTAGCAAGATGCGTTAGCTGCGCGCGTGAAAAATCTGCATGCTTGGTGCCCAGAGCCTGAAGTCAGACTTCATCGCTGAAGTCTGGTTTCGGGGATGAGTATTTTGATATATAATTGTTTTCCTTTATAACATAGTTATAAGGGAAATAATCGCATGCTAATTACAGAATGCAGTGTTCTCGGGCTATAGAGGGTTGAAAATAATAATAGAGTTAACTCACCTTCTCCCATTTACAGGCGCAGAGCCCCGGAACGTCTTCTCTCTTGATGATTGCTGCTCCAGGACCTGTGGTGACGTCACAGGGTCACATGGTCCAATCATAGAAGCATTTGAGTGGACCATGTGACCCATGTGATCCTGTGACGTCACTAAAGGTCCTTCATCCAACAGATGTTGGATGAAGGACCTGCCGTGATGTCACAGGATCACATGGGTCACATGGTCCACTCAAATGCTTCTATGATTGGACCATGTGACCCTGTGACGCCACCACAGGTCCTGAAGCAAGCAATCATCAAGAGAGAAGACGCTCTGGGGCTCTGCGCGCACAATGGGAGAAGGTAAGTTAACTCTTTATTATTTTTAACCCTCTATAGCCCGGGAACATTGCATTCTGTAATTAGAATGCGATTATTTTCCCTTATAACTATGTTATAAAGGAAAATAATAACGATCGGAGTCCCCATCCCGATCGTATCTCTAGCAACCATGCGGAAAATCGCAACGCATCCGCACATGATTGCGTGATGATTGCGATTTTCTCGCATCCCCATTCACTTCTATGGGGCCTGCGCTGCGTGAAAATCGCAGAATATAGAACATGCTGCGATTTTCACGCAACGCAAAAGTGATGCGTGAAATCACCGCTCATGTGCACAGCCCCATAGAAATGAATGGGTCCGGATTCAGTGCGGGTGCAATGCGTCCTCCTCACGCATTGCACCCGCTGCAGGAACCTCGCCGTGTGAAAGGGGCCTTAGCCCCCCTCCCACCCTGTCACTCTCATTTCTCAGACCCTCCCTCATTGTCACTCTCATTTCTAAGACCCTCCCTTCCTTGCTTGTCACTCTCATTTCTCAGCCCCCCTCCCTTGTCACTCTCATTCCCCCCTCCCTTGTCACTCTAATTTCTCAGGTCCCCTCCCTCCCTTGTCAGTCTCATTTCTCTGGGCCCTCCCTCCCTTGTCACTCTCCATTTATCAGACCCCTCCTCCCTTGTCACTCTCATTTCTCAGCCCCTCCCTCCCTTGTCACTCTCATTTCTCAGTTCCCTCCCTTGTCACTCTCATTTCTCAGACCCCTTCCTCCCTTGTCACTCTCATTCCCCCTTCCCTTGTCACTCTCATTTCTCAGGCCCCCTCTCTCCCTTGTCACTGTCATTTCTCAAGGCCCCTCCCTTCCTTGTCATTGTCATTTCTCAGACCCCTCCCTTGTCACTGTCATTTCTCAGCCCCCTCCCTTGTCACTCTAATTTTTCAGGCCCGCTCCCTCCCTTGTCACTCTTTCTCAGCCCCCCTCCGTTGTCACTCCCCCCCCTTCTTGTCACTCTTTTTCTCAGCGCCCCTCCCTCATCACCTTGTCACACTGCTCATTCATTACTCACCCCCTCCCCTAGTGTAGCGTGGCCGAGCTCTGTGAGGTCCGCGGTACAGGAGCATTTGTTTCCTGTACCCAGCCGGACTGATAGAAAGTGCACAGTAAGTGAGCACTTCCTGTCAGTCCGGCCGGGTACAGGATACAGGAAACAAAAGTTCCTGTACCGCGGACCAGACAGAGCTCGGCCGCACTACACTGTCAGTCCCTCTCTTCGTCCACCGCAGCCCCCTCGCGTCTCTGCTGGGAGGGGTTGGCAGCACCCTGCCGAGCCGTGAGAAACACCCGGCGGGCCGGATCAGTTTCCTCGAGGGGCCGCATGTGGCCCGCGGGCCTTAGTTTGAGGACCCCTGATCTAAAACATTATGGGTGAGGGCCTGCTGTTGAGCTGACCCTTTAAAACATTAGGGGCGAGGGCCTGCTGCCAAGCTGACCATCTAAAACATTAGGGGTGAGGGCCTGCTGATCATCTAAAACATTTGGGGCGAGGACCTGCTGCCAAGCTGACCATCTGAAACATTAGGAGTGAGGCCCTATTGCTGAGCTGACCATCTAAAGCATTTTGGATGAGAGCCTGCTGCCGAGCTGACTATCTAAAACATTAGGGGTGAGGGCCTGCTGCCGAGCTGACCATTAGAGATGTTGCGAACAAAAATTTTTCCATTCGCGGACAGCGAACGCGAATTTATGCAAATGTTCGTGAACGGGCGAACAAGGCTAACCGCTATAGCAGTCCCACAGGGACTTTTTCTGGCCACAATAGTGATGGAAAAGTTGTTTCAAGGGGACTAACACCTAGACTGTGGCATGCCGGAGGGGATCCATTGCAAAACTCCCA